>CAVNZW010000184.1:0-143000 GCA_963693085.1 Alisma plantago-aquatica
ATCATTAGGGTTTGATTTGGGCAACATTGGACCATTTATATTATGAATTGATTGAAAGAAGTCAACTTGGAATTACATTGATTGATTTCACTCATTAATCATCAATTGAGTTGAGATCGGTTGAAAGTGTTGACCGTTTGCCCACTTTGACTTTCCAAGACCGTGAGCCTCCTTTTAACTTCAAGACCGCGAGCCCCCTTAGGCTTCAAGACCGCGAGCCCCCTTAGGCTTCAAGACCGCGAGCCTCTTCAAGTGGTTCAAGACCGCGAAGCCCTCTCATTGGTTCAAGTTGATGTTGAGACCGCGAAGAGACGTTGACCGTTTGCCCATCTTGACCTCAGGACCGCGAGGCCCTTCACGGTCTTGAGACCGTGAGCCTCCTCTCGGTCTTGAGACCGTGAGCCCCCTCACGGTCTTGAGACCGCGAGCCCTCTCACGGTCTTGAGACCGCGAGGCTCTCAAGGTCTCAACCGTTTGGTCCATCAACAAAATCAAAGATACCATCGATGATGTTAACCGATGTTGAAGCCCTCAAAAAGTCAAAGCTATGTTGACCACCTATGGATTGGGTCAACTAAGATTATGTTTAACCAATTGGTCATTCAATTGACCCTCAATTGTTGACCAATTAGGATTGAAATTGATTCAATTATGATCTATCAATGTTCACCCATCAACACTCAACAATGTGCATCAACACAAGGTTGAACCCTTCAATTGAGCTCCAATTGGGCCCAAACTTGGCCCAAACGGTCTTGAGGTCATGTGGGTGGACCCCACATGGTCTTTAGACCGTTTTCCCAAGATTGCATTAAAAATTATTAGGTGATTTGTTAGGGGTTGAACCATGATTGAGTCACAAAACAGAATTTTGATTAAATTGATAGCTTATTTGCAATGGGGTCCTCAATTGGTCAAAATTCTTAACCCTAGACCTTCAAACGGTCTTGGGTGATTGTCCTCTCGGTCTTGAGACCGTTTGGATGAGTTCCAAATGGTCTTGAGACCGTTTGCCCATCCAATTTTGGATTCTAGTGCAAATTCATCAAGGTCTGACCCATTGAGTTAATGATCATGTCAATATTTTAATTGCAATGTAATTTGGTGTGATTGTACCTTCAATTGGTCAACTATCCTTGACCCCAGACCTCCAAACGGTCTTGGTTGATTGCCCTCGCGGTCTTGAGACCGTTTGGTGACCCCCAAACGGTCTTGAGACCGTTTAGGTCAATCAACCCTAAAAACCCTAATTAGGTCACCATAATTTCAGTACTGATTTCATCTAGGGTTAGCCCTAGTATTCACCCTTCAACTCTTAGCCCGTTTGGAATTTGACCATCAAACTTGGTGAGTTATTAATTAACATAATTTTTAACAGTACTCTCATACGGTCAATGCTTAGTCAACGATCTTACACGGTCTTGAGACCGTTTGCCCAAAAAGGCAATTTCAGACTGTTTGGAAATCAGGAATAAATTCAAATAAAATTGTTACTTAAAAAGGTCATATCTCCCGATTCCTTTGGAGTTAGCCTCCCAAAGTTTGAGTGTAATTAGCCTATACAATTAGGAACAGCTTTCTTATACGGTCCACGCTCGGTCAACGGGGCCAAATGGTCTTGAAGACCGTTTGCCCTGTCGCGGTCTCGAGACCGTTTGCTCACCTCGCGGTCTTGAGACCGAGAGAGCAAACTTTTGAGACCGTTTAAGGAAGTGAAAAGCGGTGGGTTTTTCTTGTAAATCACGCCTTCATCTCCTAGATCAAGAACAGTACGAATATCCCATGGATTTGCTTGCAAAAAAAGCAGGGAAAAGTAGGGAAATACTAAGAGCTATCATCAAAACGCATATAAAGATGCACATAGTAAAGCATGGGTTTAGAGTTATAAAACCCGCCTAAAGCTTGCTTCTTGAGCTCCAAGCTTTCAAGCTCCAAGCTCTAATGGCGTCCTTGAGTTCTTACAGGTTGGCCAAGGTGAAAACTCCAAGGAAGGATGAAAAGAGACGGCTAGAAAGGTAGGGTTTCAAGAGTTAGCCATGAAGATGACCTTGAATTCGAGTTGTAACCATGGAATTAGGCAAGAAGAGGGGTTTAAACCTACCTTGCACCCCTTGGTCGTCCTCCTTAGCTCCAAGGCAGTCCTTGGTCGTCTTTGGTGAAATGAAACAGTAAGGGAACGAAGGGTGAGTTCCCTTGCAACTAAGGGAAGGAGAGTTTATATACATGGGGTAGGATTTTCAACATTAGTTCATAAGTTGTCCATAATTCCAACTAGGTCCCTCCTTCTTTACTTGATCGTCCCTTCCTCTTTATTCTAAGGACAAACCTTCTCTTAAGGTCTTAGGAAAAGAAGGTAAAGGAGAGCAAGCTAATAATGAGGTAGATACATAAAGAAATATTACACATATACCCTGATTATTCAATCACAAGGCATGTCTCATAACTTGATAATTCAATTGAGGTGACTTCCTCATCATTTCTTCTCTAAATGATGGCAAAAGTCTAAAAAGATACATTAGATGACATATTTCACAATTTGTATCCCCTAATTTGGGTAAATTGCATTTTACCCCAAACTAGGGTTTCAAGCACCGGGATTGCTTCCACAGCTGCACCTTGGTGCCTTAGCTTGGGAAATCCCTCAAACTTTGCTAAAAAGATTTCTCATGATGTCTCAACATCAGAGGAACATCTCATCATGTGCAAATTTCAAGCTAACCCTTTTAACTGGGTAAATTGCACATAGGTCCCTATATATCAAAACAATGCTACAACTTTAAATAAAAAGGAGCAAATACTGAAATATATGTTTCTGAGAAACTTAATTACATGCTCAGAGTTAATCACAAAGATTTAACCACATATTTAGGCAAAACACCTAGGGTTAACTCATAACCCAGGTCAGGGATGTTACAAATTATCCACCCCTTACAAGGATTTCGTCCCCGAAATCGATAAACATATTAAGAGAAAAGGGCAGGACACTTCCTTCTCATCTCATCCTCTAACTCCCAAGTGGCTTCTTCAATACCACGATGGTTCCAGAGGACTTTCACAAGACTTATATATTTCTTCTTTAACTTTTTAATTCGTTTATCAAGGATTGACATTGGTCCCTCCTCATAGGATATGTCATCATTCAGTTCTACCTCCATAGGTTGTAGAACTGACTCGGTGTCTGGGTGACATTTCTTCAACATAGAAATGTGAAACACAGGATGTAACCTCTGTAATTCTGGGGGAAGCTCTAGTTTATATGCTACCTTTCCAATCCGTTCAATGATTGGATAAGGCCCCATATATCTAGGAGCTAACTTCCCTTTCCTTCCAAAATGAAGGACCCCTTTCCAAGGTGAGACCTTAAGATACACTCTGTCTCCAACCTGGAACTCTAAGGGTCTACGACATTTGTCAGCATAAGATTTCTGCCTATCCTGAGCAGTCTTAATCTTATGTTGTATAACTTTAATCTTTTCTGTGGTTTGTTGCACCAGGTCAGGACCTAACAACTGGTGCTCACCAGTCTCAAACCAACACAAGGGTGATCTACAACGTCTACCATATAAGGCTTCATAAGGTGCCATATCAATACTATGCTGATAGCTATTGTTATAGGCAAACTCTATCAAGCTTAGGTGTAGATCCCAACTTCCAGTGAACTGGAGAACACATGCTCGCAACAGGTCTTCTAAGGTTTGTATGGTCCTTTCCGACTGTCCATCAGTCTGTGGATGAAAGGCCGTACTAAACCTCAGCTTAGTGCCTAAGGCTTGATGTAACTGTTCCCAAAAACGACTTGTAAACTGAGGACCTCTGTCAGAAACTATTGTGACAGGAACTCCGTGCAAACACACTATCTCTTGAACATACAACTCTGATAACCTTTCAGCAGAATAGGTTGTTTTGACAGGTAAGAAATGTGCTGTCTTAGTCAACCTATCAACAATTACCCAAATGGAATCATGTCCTTTGCTTGTCCTAGGTAGGCCAACAACAAAGTCCATGGTCACATGGTCCCACTTCCACTGTGATATGGGTAAAGGTTGCATTGTTCCTGCAGGCTTCTGGTGTTCACCTTTAACTTGCTGACACACAGGACACCTCAGAACAAACTCTGCAACGTCCTTCTTCATCCCAGACCACCAATACAGATCTTTCAAATTCCGATACATCTTGGTGCTCCCTGGATGCATAGCATACATGGAAGAATGGGCTTCTTCCAGGACTAATTTCCTCAAGTTGTCCACATCCGGCACTATCATTCTTCCATTATAACAAGCTACTTGATCTTTTGAGTCATGAAAACCATCTTGCTTCTCATTTCCATACTCAGATCTTATATGTTGAACTGCAGCATCACCTAGCTGTGCCTCTTTAATCTGCTCCCTTAGGGTAGGTTTTATATGCATCTCAGCTAACAAACCGGCTAACAATGACACCTTTGACTGTACATTGTCTTGCCTTAAAGAGATAAGCATATCTCTCCTAGAGCATACTAAAGAGTTTAGTTGTGTTCTATTCATGGTTGATGTTGCTGATTTCCTACTCAAGGCATCTACAACAACATTAGCCTTGCCTGGATGGTAATCAATTGTACAGTCGTAGTCCTTGATTAACTCCATCCAGCGACGTTGCCTCATGTTGAGCTCATGCTGATAGAAGATATACTTAAGGTTTTTGTGGTCTGTGAAAATCTGGAATGTCTCTCCGTAGAGATAATGCCTCCAGATTTTCAAGGCATGAACCACAACAGCTAACTCCAAATCGTGTGTTGGATAATTCTCCTCGTGTTTCTTAAGCTGTCGGGAAGCAAAAGAAATCACTTGTTTATCCTGCATCAACACACATCCTAGTCCGTTCTTGGAAGCATCACAGAAAACTACATATCCTTTTCCTTGTTCAGGTAGCACTAGCACAGGTGCACTTGTCAACCTCTTCTTCAGCAACTGGAAAGATTGTTGACACTTATCACTCCAAGAAAAAGGAACATCTTTCCGGGTTAACTTGGTCAAAGGTAAAGCTATAGAACTAAAGTTCTTAATGAACCTTCGATAATAGCCAGCTAACCCCAAGAAACTTCGAATTTCCGTCGGTGTCTTTGGTTGTTCCCATTGTAGAATAGATTCTACCTTTGTAGGGTCAACACGAATTCCCGAGGCGGATATTACATGTCCAAGAAAAGATACCTCCGGCAGCCAGAACTCACACTTGCTAAACTTAGCGTACAGCTTATGTTCTCTTAGCAAGGTCAAAGCTTGGCGAAGATGCTGCTCATGCTGCTGGGCATCCTTACTATAAATCAGTATGTCATCTATGAAGACGACAACACACTGATCAAGGAAAGGTCGAAAAACTCTATTCATGAGTTCCATAAATGCAGCTGGTGCATTGGTTAGTCCAAACGACATAACCGTGAACTCATAGTGACCATATCATGTCCTAAAGGCAAACTTGGATATGTCACTATCCTTAATGCGGAGTTGGTGATATCCAGACCTCAAGTCTATTTTTGAAACGACTGTTGCACCACGCAACTGGTCAAAGAGATCATCAATCCTCGGCAGAGGATACTTATTCTTTATTGTTACTTTATTGAGTTGTCTATAGTCGATGCACAACCGCATTGACCCATCTTTCTTTTTAACAAACAAGACCGGAGCACCCCAAGGTGAAGTACTCGGTCAGATAAAACCTCTCTCAAGTAGCTCTTGAAGCTGTTTCTTGAGTTCTGCCATCTCGGCAGGCGCCATCCTATACAGAGTTTGAGCTATGGGTTTCGTATCTGGGATCAGATTAATTTCAAAATCAATCTCCCGAGGTGGTGGTATACCAGGAAGTTCTTTAGGAAACACATCCTCGAATTCCCTGACTATGGTAACTTCAGTAGGATTGGTCCTTTCCTTGGTAACATCTACCACATGGGCTAAGAATGCATAACATCCTTGCCTCAACAGCTTATCATCAACCATAGCTGACACAAGACAGGTGGGCAGAATCTTTCTTTCACCTTGAAAGATCCATGTGTTGCTTTCATCAGCAAACACAGCCAACTTGGACTCACAATCCAAGACAACTCTATACCTTTCTAAGGTATCCATCCCGAGGATTATATCAAATCCCTACATATCAAGTGGTATAAGATCCACTTGAATGCGATGGTCAGAAAAGAAAAGGATGCAGGGAGAACATACCTCCTGCAAAACGGCAGACCCACTCAACGGAGTCTCTAACAACAAACTATCTGCTCTATGGCTAACAGTCACATTGCAGTTACGAATCACTTCACGAGTGATGAAAGAGTGCGTAGCACCCGGATCAATCAAAACGGATACAACACAGGATGTAGACATATCAGAATATAAAAGTTTCATCTGACCTGCTACTACCCGTGGATTGACCACTGCTTCAGGTGGGTTCATAGCATAGAACCTCGCAGTCGCCTGGTGTTGAGGTGGTGCTGATGATCCAGCTTGAGACGCTTGTCCACGTCCTCGAGCTGCTCCTGGATGTTGTCTATTCTGAGATCCCTGTTGATTCTGTCTCGGGGTTTGTTGTGTCACACCGACAGGCCTAGAACGGCAATCCTTCATCAAGTGTCCCACCTTACCACAGTTGTAGCAACTCTTCTCCTGTTGCTGTGGTCTGGGTGGTCCAGTAACTGACACTGATGCAGAACTGTGCGTCCCTTGAAGCGGTTGACTCCGCCCTCTACCTCTGCTTGGTGTCCATTGAGTTTGAAAACTCGATCTGGGTGGTGGAGGGTTAGGTGCAGAGAATCTAGGTTTCTTGGAATCCCTAGATGAAGAACCCTGGAACTGTGGATATCTTTTATGGGTTTGTCTTTTCTCAACCACAGATCTCTCTATCCTTCGAACTGACTCAACGAAGGTAGAGAATCTCTCTCTGTTTTCTAAGGCAGACACAGGGGTTGACATATCAGAATTCAAACCCTTCTCGAATCTTCTGATTCTTTCCTCATCCGTAGCAGCCATGTGCGGACAGAACCACAACAACTCCATAAACTTAGCTTCATACTCACTAATGTTCATCATACCCTGCCTTAGTTTCTCAAACTGAGAGATCTTCTCATCTAGGAAGGTCTTTGGAAAATATCTATTGATAAATTCCCGACGAAACTCTTCCCATGAGAACTCTACTCCAGGTCTCTTCTGCTCTTCCATGTTCCACCAGTGACCAGCACTGCCTTTGAGAAGATAGACAGCATGTCTAACCTTCTCAGCTTCCGGAATCATAAGAATCCTAAAAGACTTCTCCAACTCTATCAATCATAAGTTAGCATCTGCAGGGTCGGCAGTTCCGAAGTACTCGGTAGCTCTGACATGACGAATTCGTTCGAATGTCTTACCAATACCTTGTACTTCAGGCTGGACAGGTGCCCTAGGTGCAGGAATGGGCATCCTATCAGTTATATGTGTCATGGCAGTCATGAACTGCCCGAACATCGTCTGTACAGCTGGATCACTCATGTCAGCTGGGTCGAACTGGGGTGGTTCTCTTGGCGACTCAGGTGCAGGTTGTTCTATTCTCGGAACTCTTGCACCGCCTCGAGGTGCACTAGCACTACTCTCTGCCACGTGCTCATCATGATGTTCTGACATTCTTATGTATCTTCTTCTCCTGAGGAGCAGAAGATTCTATTAGATGAGGAAGGAGTACTACAGGTAAACTCGACATCCTAAGTCATATGCCTCTGTAGACTCAACTGAACCTGGAGCTCTGATACCACTAGTTGTGGGCTCTGATCTCCAAACCATAACATAAACACGATTAAAACTTAGCGGAAGCGAATCGGTAATCAGCGGAAGACAAAAATCACGGGAAATTAAAACTTTTCGTGACAAGAGCTTGAATCCATAAAAGCTTCTTTCATAAAGAGAGATAAACTGTTTACATCTCAGGATAATTACTTCTCGAGTAATTATATACATCAAGATACAAAATCTCAAGATCATTATACAAAAGACTCCAAGACCTGAGAGTACAGAGGACACATAGGACTGACTCTAACTACACCATATGGCAGGACAATCTCCACCTGAGATTACTGCTGCCCCTGATGCTGCTGCTGAGACTGATCACCTGTAGGCTGGTTCCTTCGTCTCCGACGTCCACCTAAAAAGTTGAAGCCTACGGGGTGAGACAATTATACATAATTGTCCCAGCGAGAGTTATAACTCTTCGCCAGAAGCTTTATTATAACATCGAAGATTATTTTAAGCAGTAAAGCCTTCAAAGCATTCTGTAACAGTTGCAGGTATAACAAGATCTCAACCATTTAGGAGATATGGAGAATATAAACACTATTGCAATGTAACATCAATCAACTAATCTTGGAGTTATCTCTAACAAGTTATACTACATGGTTGATTATGTTTTACAAACAACATTATGCCCTGTGGAGATGAGGCTTACCACTCATACTCCAACTGATCGCTGAGAAGTCACATCAGTATCATACATAGGTCATTAAGAGAGCCGGATTCTCATGACCTTCACCTTCCTCAGTCAGTAAGAGGATCACTTGTAGGACATCTTGTGTCTCTACTTAATATAGCTCACCAGGGTAAACTGGTCCTTCGCTATTCTAGAGTCACAGTGGCGTTCTGTACTCTCTTCGTCATCAGGAGGTTTCATATTTACCTACCACTGATACGGATATCTGTGTTGTCTTCTTCATCAGGAGGTTTCATGTTTACCTACCACTGATACGGTATGGAATTATAGTGAAGGATGGATGGATTACACATCTACATCACTTTCCTATACTAGGATGTAAGGTTCTACACATCCATGTACCCCACATACTCAAAAAGTATGTGCTCCAGGAGTTCCCTGAGGAAAACCTGTTTCACCATCATTTAATTTCTGACAATGATGGATCTATGATCAGGGCTCTACATTATACTTGATTAGTTAGGTACATTCAGTATTCTTTAACAGCATACATTGTTCTGCAAACAATAACAATAGCATAGCAGCTATAAAAGAAGAATACTAAATGTAACAGGCCTAACTCATATCAATCATCATTTCTCATTATCCTCATCACAAGTCATCTCTAAGGCATGACCTTGATGGTATTCATGGCTCTCATAGCCCATTATCAGCATAGGATGCCACTGGCAAGGCATCAGATTACTTTACTTATTCATAAGGCTAACAACATGCCTTTAATGAATATAACATCAACATCCATACCTGGATATGATTTCCTTCTTATCAGAACCTGCATGGTTAATACATCTGATAAAGGTAATACAACAATAAGTAATGTACTTCCTACTCTTGTCATAAGAGTTAAATCTTTAATTCAAATCAAATAGAGTTTAATACTCAAAAGCATGCCATTACCCTTGAATTAGGGTTTACTATTCACATTACATGTCATCACCCTTGAATTAGGGTTTACTATTCACATCAAGGTGAATTAAACTCATAACATCATCATGTATGAGTAACATCTTCATTGATACTCTTGGATTAGTTAAAGGTTCATCATTTATCATAATTAGGGTTTCTATGACCTCACACAGGTGGACCATACCCTAATTATGCTCACTTATGTGCATTGGAGATGCTTTACTTGAGTTTCCACTTAAAAAGGGTACTTTCTCTCTCTAGAAGTACTTTCTCTCTCTAGAAGTACTTTCTCTCTCATCATAATGTTAGGTGATGTCAACATCACTCTAAAACAGGTTGGATTGAGTCATCATAGGCTAACATAGCCAAAAGCATCACCATTATGTGATTAGAGTTACTTTCTCTCTCTAGGGTACTTTCTCTCTCTAGAGTACTCTCTCTTTCATCATACTAATGGTTGATGATAACATTAGACTAGATCAAATTAGATAGAGTCATTATGACTAAAAACATCATTCTCATGTAATTAGGGTTTGAATTGAGCAAGGTATAACTCAATTGACCCTTCAGGGGTATTTTGGTAATTCACCCCATTGATCATCATTATGGTCAAAAACCTTAGTCAAATAACCCCTTACTATCCTTGATTATCATTAGGGTTTGATTTGGGCAACATTGGACCATTTATATTATGAATTGATTGAAAGAAGTCAACTTGGAATTACATTGATTGATTTCACTCATTAATCATCAATTGAGTTGAGATCGGTTGAAAGTGTTGACCATTTGCCCACTTTGACTTTCCAATACCGTGAGCCTCCTTTTAACTTCAAGACCGTGAGCCCCCTTAGGCTTCAAGACCGCGAGCCCCCTTAGGCTTCAAGACCGCGAGCCTCTTCAAGTGGTTTAAGACCGCGAAGCCCTCTCATTGGTTCAAGTTGATGTTGAGACCGCGAAGAGACGTTGACCGTTTGCCCATCTTGACCTCAGGACCGCGAGGCCCTTCACGGTCTTGAGACTGTGAGCCTCCTCTTGGTCTTGAGACCGCGAGCCCCCTCACGGTCTTGAGACCGCGAGCCCTCTCACGGTCTTGAGACCGCGAGGCTCTCAAGGTCTCAACCGTTTGGTCCATCAACAAAATCAAAGATACCATCGATGATGTTAACCGATGTTGAAGCCCTCAAAAGGTCAAAGCTATGTTGACCACCTATGGATTGGGTCAACTAAGGTTATGTTTAACCAATTGGTCATTCAATTGACCCTCAATTGTTGACCAATTAGGATTGAAATCGATTCAATTATGATCTATCAATGTTCACCCATCAACACTCAACAATGTGCATCAACACAAGGTTGAACCCTTCAATTGAGCTCCAATTGGGCCCAAACTTGGCCCAAACGGTCTTGAGGTCATGTGGGTGGACCCCACATGGTCTTGAGACCGTTTTCCCAAGATTTCATCAAATTCTAAGGTGATTTGTTAGGGGTTGAACCATGATTGAGTCACAAAACAGAATTTTGATTAAATTGATAGCTTATTTGCAATGGGGTCCTCAATTGGTCAAAAGTCTTAACCCTAGACCTTAAAACGGTCTTGGGTGATTGTCCTCTCGGTCTTGAGACCGTTTGGATGAGTTCTAAATGGTCTTGAGACCGTTTGCCCATCCAATTTTGGATTCTAGTGCAAATTCATCAAGGTCTGACCCATTGAGTTGATGATCATGTCAATATTTTAATTGCAATGTAATTTGGTGTAATTGTACCTTCAATTGGTCAACTATCCTTGACCCCAGACCTCCAAACGGTCTTGGTTGATTGCCCTCGCGGTCTTGAGACCGTTTGGTGACCCCCAAACGGTCTTGAGACCGTTTAGGTCAATCAACCCTAAAAACCCTAATTAGGTCACCATAATTTCAGTACTGATTTCATCTAGGGTTAGCCCTAGTATTCACCCTTCAACTCTTAGCCCGTTTGGAATTTGACCATCAAACTTGGTGAGTTATTAATTAACATAATTTTGAACAGTAATCTCATACGGTCAACGCTTAGTCAACGATCTTACACGGTCTTGAGACCGTTTTCCCAAAAAGGCAATTTCAGACCGTTTGGAAATCAGGAATAAATTCAAATAAAGTTGTTACTTAAAAAGGTTATATCTCCCGATTCCTTTGGAGTTAGCCTCCCAAATTTTGAGGGTAATTAGCATATATAATTAGGAACATATTTCTTATACGGTCCACGCTCGGTCAACGGGACCAAACGGTCTTGAAGACCGTTTGCCCTGTCGCGGTCTCGAGACCGTTTGCTCACCGCGCGGTCTTGAGACCGAGAGAGCAAACTTTTGAGACCGTTTAAGGAAGTGAAAAGCGGTGGGTTTTTCTTGGAAATCACGCCTTCATCTCCTAGATCAAGAACAGTACGAATATCCCATGGATTTGCTTGCAAAAAAAGCAGGGAAAAGTAGGGAAATACTAAGAGCTATCATCAAAACGCATATAAAGATGCACATAGTAAAGCATGGGTTTAGAGTTATAAAACCCGCCTAAAGCTTGCTTCTTGAGCTCCAAGCTTTCACGCTCCAAGCTCTAATGGCGTCCTTGAGTTCTTACAGGTTGGCCAAGGTGAAAACTCCAAGGAAGGATGAAAAGAGACGGCTAGAAAGGTAGGGTTTCAAGAGTTAGCCATGAAGATGACCTTGAATTCGAGTTTTAACTATGGAATTAGGCAAGAAGAGGGGTTTAAACCTACCTTGCACCCCTTGGTCGTCCTCCTTAGCTCCAAGGCAGTCCTTGGTCGTCTTTGGTGAAATGAAACAGTAAGGGAACGAAGGGTGAGTTCCCTTGCAACTAAGGGAAGGAGAGCTTATATACATGGGGTAGGATTTTCAACATTAGTTCATAAGTTGTCCATAATTCCAACTAGGTCCCTCCTTCTTTACTTGATCGTCCCTTCCTCTTTATTCTAAGGAAAAACCTTCTCTTAAGGTATTAGGAAAAGAAGGTAAAGGAGAGCAAGCTAATAATGAGGTACATACATAAAGAAATATTACACATATACCCTGATTATTCAATCACAAGGCATGTCTCATAACTTGATAATTCAATTGAGGTGACTTCCTCATCATTTCTTCTCTAAATGATGGCAAAAGTCTAAAAAGATACATTAGATTACATATTTCACAATTTGTATCCCCTAATTTGGGTAAATTGCATTTTACCCCAAACTAGGGTTTCAAGCACCAGGATTGCTTCCACAGCTGCACCTTGGTGCCTTAGCTTGGGAAATCCCTCAAACTTTTCTAAAAAGATTTCTCATGATGTCTCAACATCAGAGGAACATCTCATCATGTGAAAATTGCAAGATAACCCTTTTAACTGGGTAAATTGCACATAGGTCCCTGTATATCAAAACAATGGTACAAATTTAAATAAAAAGGAGAAAATACTGAAATATATGTTTCTGAGAAACTTAATTACATGCTCAGAGTTAATCATAAAGATTTAACCACATATTTAGGCAAAACACCCAGGGTTAACTCATAACCCAGGTCAGGGATGTTACAGATAAGGTGTGAAGATCTTAGCGTTGACATGGACTAGCTGATGGATATGTTGCTTGGAGACAAAAGTGGAGTAGTCTAGACTTCCCTCTATCTAGATCTTAGTTTTGTATAAAGCATGTACACCCATATTGGGAGAATTTTTATGTACACTTTATTTTAAATTGAATATAGTCCGAATTTTTTTTTATCTTCTGCTGCTATCCAAATTGGTGTTATGTTTACCATAATTAGTAGAGGGTGGTTTATCCCACTCTTTACATGCTTGTTCCTGAGCTCTTTGACTTTGGAATCAAGAATCTTTGTAGGATGCTCTGTATAAGAGAGATTCTCCCACAAATCAAGAGGCTTGTGATTCAACACATGACTATCATCCTTGACATAATGCTTCAGATTGGATACATGAAAAACATTGTGCATCATACTATATTGTGGAGGAAGAGCAAGCCGATAAGAACATTCACCAATGTGCTCCAGATCCTCAAAGGGGCCCACATATACCGAACTAAGTTTCCCTTTTTTCTTGGCTATAGCATGGATGGGTTTGATCTTCAAGAAAGCATTATCACCTACCTTGAACTGCATGTTTGACCTGTGTGCATCTGCATATGATTTCTAATGATCCTGGGCCCACTTCAACCTTTGCTTGATCAAAGACACCTTATCAGCATAGAGTTGCAACTCCTCAGACTTTAGCATCTTCCTTTCTTTGACTTCGTCCCAATGGAGAGGGGATCTACATGGCCTACCATAGAGAGTTTCATAAAGTGGCATATCAATACTGAATTGATAGATATTATTGCATGTGAAATTTGCTAATGGAAGGTAGTAATACCAAGCTCCTCCCCAATCTAGAAAACATTCTCTAAGAAGGTCCTCTAAGATTTGGATAGTGCATTCTAACTGACTATCAATTTGGGGATGATATGTTGTACTGAAATTCAACTATGTACCCAACTCATTCTGTACCTGCTTCCACAGATGTGATGTGAACTTTGGATTCTGATCTGAAACAATAGATACTGGCACTCCATGCAGCCATACGATCTCCATGATATACAACTCAACAAGCTCAGGAACCTTGATCGTAGTCTACATAGGTAAGAAATGTGCAGACTTGGTCAGAATATCCACTATGACTCATACCACATAATGTCCCTTTCTGGTCTTGGGCAATCCCACCATGAAATCCATGGTGATGTTTTCCCATTTCCATTTGGGAATTGGTAAAGGTTGCAATAAACCTCCTGGATGTTGATTTTTGGCCTTAATCTACTGACAAGTGAGACACTTAGAGACAAACTCTATTGTATCATTCTTCATTCCTCTCCACCAAAAATGTCTCTACAGATCCTTGTACATCTTAATAGATCCAGGATGTATAGAATACTTAGACCCATGTGCCTCTTATAGAATACACTTCTTAGTCTTCGACTCCTCAGGTACCCACAACCAGTGCTTGTACCTTAGTCCACCATCCATACCAATAGATAGATGTGTTTGGGGTTTATCCAAAAGAGTTATCATCTCCTCCAATCTAGAGCTATTCTTTTGAGATGTCAGAAGTTCAGAAAGAAGATCAAGAATAATATTGATATTTGCCAGCATAATAGTGCCATCTTATTCTTTAGGTGAACCAGAAGTCAAAGGTTCCAGACTCATTGGTTCATAAGTAAGGATAGATGCACAAATTGACCTCTTACGACTAAGCGCATCATCTACAACATTGGCCTTGCCTGGGTGATAAGCAATAGTGAAATCATAGTATTTAAGATATTCCAACCATATTCTTTGTTTAAGATTGATATCCTTCTGAGTCAAGAGATATTTTAGACTTTTGTGATCCGTGAATATATCAAAAATAGCACCATACAGATAATATCTCCAGACTTTGAGAGCATAGACAATGGCAGCTAATTCCAAATTGTGAGTCTAGTAATTGACCTCATTAGGTTTCAATTGTCTAGAGGCATAGGCAACAAATTTACCATCTTTCATTTAGACTCAACCCAAACCCATTTTAGAAGCATCAGAAAATATTACAAAGCCATCATTACCAGAGGGTAAGGTCAAGATAGGAGCAGAAGTCAAATGAGATTTCAATTCTTGGAAGCTAGATTCACATTCAGGAGTCCAAATGAATTTGGCATCTTTTCTAGTAAGTTTGGTCATGGGTTGCGCTATTTTACTGAAATTAAGGATGAAACGACGGTAATAAGTTGCTAGACCAAGGAATCTATGAATTTTAAAGGAATGGGTAGAAGCTTTCCAATCAAGGATGACTAAGACTTTGGCAGGGTCAACAGAAATTTTCGCAATGGAAATGACATGGCCAAGAAACATGACTTGGTCAATCCAGAACTCACATTTGGATAATTTAGCATATAATTTCTGGGCTCTCAACACATCAAGTACTTTCTGGAGATGCTCATGATGTTGATCAATATAGTTTGAATATATAAGAATGTCATCAATGAAGACCAAAACAAAGATGTCAAGAAAAGGTTGGAAGATAATATTCATCAAATTCATAACTACTCCATGAGCATTGCTCAATCCAAAAGGCATCACCACAAAATTATAATGTCCATATCTAGTTTGAAAAGCTATTTTTGGAATATCACAATAATTTACTCATAATTGATGATAGCCTGATCTAAGGTCAATCTTGGAGAACACAATGGCAGTACAAAGCTAGTCAAATTGGTCATCAATTCTTGGGAGGGGATATTTATTTTTTATGGTGGCTTGATTGATCATGCGATAATCAATACACATTCACATTGACCCATCTTTCTTTTTAACAAAAATGATAGGAGCACCCCAGGGAGATGTACTAGGATGGATGAAGCCTCTATCAAGAAGTTCTTCTAATTGTTTCTTGAGCTCTGCAAGCTCGGTAGGTGACATTCTATAAGGTGCCTTTAAGACTGGTGCGGTGCCCAGTACTAACTCAATTGAGAATTCAATCTCACGTACTAGAGGTAGCCCTGGAAACTCCTCAGGAAATACATCTGGGTAATCTCTCACCACATCCAATCTCTCTAAAGCTCTCATTTTAGAATCAGACACTGACACAACTGCAAGATAGGCTCTACATCCTTTGTCTATCAAGGTTTTGGCTTTAAGAGAAGAGATAATCATATTTTGGTTTCTTTCCTTTCTCTCGGGTGTTATCAAAGGTTTATAATAGGTGCAAAAATAATTCCTTTCTTGGCTTTACAATCAAGCATGGCATAGTTGGCAAAAAGCCAATCCATCCCTAAAATTAGGTTAGAATCTTCCATATCAAGGAGAATGAAATTGATGACCACCATAAGAAAAAGGCAAGATTTTGGTTTTATAAAGGGAGGTATAGATTTTGCCACTAGGAGTTGTTACATCCAAGATATAACCTACATCTTTTATCTCTAACTTGATCATGGAAGAATTTTTTTTGGAGATGAAGGTATGTGTTGATCCTGAATCAAATAGGGGCACAATAATATGATCTTGGAGACATATCATACCTACATTTGGATTTTTATATGAGATCATGGTTAATAGGGGTTTTCATATATATAAATAAATTATTAACATTAGTACCTTCAATTAGGTGGTTTCCATTGGCCTTAGCTTCCTCTACATCAATTGCAAAAATGCAGCCCTGACGGTGTTCTGGCTGATCCTGAGCTATGGGAGCAGTTAGTAGGATAGGTGGAGCTCCATGATGAGGTAATGGGGCAGGATGGTTCTGAGGTTCCCCTTGAACCATACTTGGGCAATTGAACTTCATATGCCCTTCCTTCTTGCAATAGAAATAGATTGGCCTCTCAAACTTGCATTTTCCCCAATGGAAACCTCCATAGATCTTGCATTTGTTTGTTTCTACTAGCATTTCTCAGTGTGGCCCACCTCAACCTCATCCTCCCATGTTTGGTCCTACTAGATAATATTGACCTCTATGGTGAATTCATCATCCTCTTCCCATGCCATGTATATGAGGCTTTTTCTTATCCGTCTCTTTCTCCTTGTCCTTGATAATAGATGCATCAGTTAGGCCTAGGTATTTCAAACTTGGTGCCTTATTTTTCCCTAAGGTTCTTTCTTGGGTAAGGGCACTATTGATGGCGGCTTCAAATGTAGTGTAGGTGGAGATGCAAAGGTAGACTTTCAGTTCGTGGTTAAGGCCATCTATGAAGTGTTCAATCTCTTCATCTTCATCAAGGTGATGAGCATGATTCTCTAGGAGTCTAAAGGCCCTAACACAGTTATCAATGGATAAGGTTCCTTGGGTGAGGTTATTGAACTACTTCCTCTTCTTCTTTATAGTAGATATGTGCATGAATCGAGTAGTGAAAATTAGCTTAAACTCCTACCAACTTATAGGGGCATATGGGAGTTCTCGTGTATGGTAATAATTTTCCCACCACAACTTCGTGGATCCCCTAAGTTGGTAGGTTGCAAAAGTGACCTTATCTTCCTCAGCACATTTAAGGGCTCTAAAGGCATTTTCAACAGATAGGATCCATGCATCAACTTTATCTAGGACTTCACCTAAGTCTTCTCCATGAAAGGCTTTGGGTATGTGTTTGAGGAAATCACTAATGGTAGTTTTAGGATTGGTCCTAGATGAAGAGGTAGTATTATTGGTTTCCTTTAGGACTAGGGCATGCATGCATTCCAACATCACCTTCTTTTGTTCCTCCCATTCACCTATAGCCATGGACTTATTAGGGTTGGAGTTAGATTCATCACCAAAGTCATCATTAGTTCTCTTTCTCTTAGATCTAGTTTTTGGAGGCATCTGCAAGCTTATAAATCAAGGGATGATTTAGTTAATCAATTGAGGTAGATCATATTGCAAACAATAAAGTTTTATCAAACATAAAGATATGTTTTCCAATTCTTCATGTCTTTTTGTTGTTCCCTATTCTCCTAATCTACCCACATAATAGAGAGAGTAGTTCATTGATCATGGTCAAGAGAGAGAGAAAGTAGATGAGAAGCCTAGTGTGTATCATTCACTAAATAGGTGGCTGGGGTAGTCCTTAATTGAGAAAAGATGAGAAAATAGATTTCTCTAAGGTACGGGTGCCCACTTCAACAATTGTTGCGTTAGCCAGACAAATTACTTGCAGCGGGGAACCCTAACCACTGTGAAAATGGATTAAGTATTTTATGCCAAAACCTTTCACAAGTATCCTTCTAGACACCTCGGAAACATAAATTTAAATATGGGTTACCTCAGGTCTAAATAAGGTTACTAGGTATTTGATACACATATATTGACCTATGTGCCTGCTCTGATACCATCTATCATGGGTTAACCTAACCCCAATCTACACCTTAGGGGCCAAAAATAAGGTGTACAAAAGGGTTAAAGTTGCCCATCCCTAAGTGGATCAAACACACAAGTATATACATGCACCAAATAACAAAGCTTCCTTAAATAAACCAAATGTTAATTACATAGGGGCCCGAAGGCATAGGAGTTCTATAGAAGAAAAAAACTTAATACATGAGAGAACTACTTGCAGAAGAAAAAGAACTTAAACTAAGAGTCCCATTTAACTTTAGCATCCCGATGAAAGATCTAATTTTGTGGAGCCAGCATATTGAGTTGCATCATCATCATCATCATAAGAAAAAGGTACCTATAAAGCATTTGAAATTGGTACACGTCAGCACATTATATAAATATATAGTACAGAGTACACCTAAGTGTATTTAATTATACCTCTCATTTAAACTTGGAAAAAGAGTAACACAAAAATCTTGGCAAAAGTATAAAACTAGAAACTTGGCAAAAGTATAATATAAAAACATTCATATACTTGAACAAGGATGTTTATTTACAAAAGAGAAACACATTTTAGTCACATTTTCCATCATATCAACCATGCATTGACCGTCGAAGGTTGAATGCACTCAAGGCCTCATGGCCGACTACCAAAGAGTTGGATCATCTCATAATGTGATCAGACTACCATAGAGTTGGATCAATTTCAAGTACTTGACTACCAAAGAGTTAAAGTACTTTATTTACCAGCACTTGACTACCAAAGAGTTGAAGTTCTTAAATGGAGAAAATAAATTATGTTCAGGTGTTCATAGAACTAAGGAAAATCAAGCAACATATTATTTAAGAACAATTAATTCATCCATTATTACATGCTAAAATATTTTACTACCGATATATTACAAGCATAAAACATAATGGGCCAAGTGGGAGGTAATGGTGTAACTTCTACTCAAAAGTGGGGAGTCCAGAGATGCTCCTCACTGGTACCTTTGTCTTCCTAAAATTATAAGAGGTTTGGTTCTAATTAGCTATATTGGCAAAATTACCAGTTAGTTCTAAAAGAGTATAAAAGGCCCCTTTCTTAGTTAGAGTAATGAGAGTAGAGTATGAGTCATGGAGTACATATATGAGTCCATAATTGATAGTGTCATGTTAGAGTAGGACCTCTAGATCAAAATGGTGGTATTTAGATCATGATGGGTAATTATAATCATTTTGGTAAGCCAAATAGGGAAAATGAGTAATAATTTGACTTTGTTGATAATTGAGTCACATAAATTGGAAATTCACATCCCATAATCATCTAGGCACTAAAAGAGGATAATCACATGATTTTGGTGATTTAATTAGGTTAGAGTATTTTCTAAATAATTAAACAAGATAGAATCACATTTGAGTATGAGTATTTATACGAGTTTGGTTTAGGGTTAATTGATATCATAATCATGATCCTCATATTTTTCTGATAAATAAGGAGTGTTGGTTCATTTTTTCTGATATTCCTACTATTTTAGTGAATTTTCCAAGATTAGGGTATTTACTTGGCAATTATTCGATTTGGTGCATAATAAAAGGAAACAACAATTAATGCAGACCGTGGATGCTCAGATCCAATGGTCGCTCAATTAAACAAAGTCAGATAGTCACGATCTGAGGTGGAAAATCCTTATTGGTCCACACAAAAGGTGGGGTCCACTCTCTTCTTCTCCTTCTTCAAGCTTCCTTGGTCTGCCGCGAACTCCGACGAGCTTGAGATAGAAACAAGGGGCTCCTCACATGCATATGGGACTAGATTCACCTTCGTGGAGCCTTCCTGGGTCAGGGTGGCAAGTTTGGGATGCTTGGCTCCCTCTGGAGTGTCGCTCCGCCGAGAGAAAATAGAGTGGCAGCTACTTGCGGTGGAGGAGACGGGGAGAGTGAGTTGTGGGTGGCGTCAATGTCTCTTGAGGTTCCATGAAGGTGGCTTGAGGCACCACGAAGCTAGAGGAAGGATCAATTCACGGTGAGGAGGGGAAGAGGGAGCTCGTTCATCACTTAATCCATGGCAGAGCCAATCGAAGGTGTTGGCTAGATGGTGGAGTTATCGAGGCTCTGTTCGGACCAATTGGAGGATCAGGCAAAGCAAAGGAGCCTCAACAATGCTTTTGGAGGTGTTATATAGGCGCGAGGTAGATCAATTTGTAGATGCCCAATTCGAGTTGGGTGAGTTTGGAGAGGGGTGCTCACTGGGGTGGTCATGGAGGCAGTTCTAGTGATCTTTAGGGATCTTGTGGGGGCTAATTAGGTTTGTGGTGGCGAGAAGGAGGCATTGTCTCAGTCAATTTCTTGTTAGACGGGTCAGAATGGGATGTAGTGGTCAGGGGTCATGGTCCCTAGTCGTTTCCATGATCTTGTGGATCAGGTGGAGTTTGAGGATGATCCCTCACCCATCCGATCTGTCCTGGATCCATGGCTTCACCATCGGGTGGCCACAGTTCAATTCTAGGGTGATCTGCAGACCCCTGGGTTTTAATAACCAACATGACAGGCTGATGAAATAATCATGACATCATGGCTAAAATGATAAATAGATTAAATGTGATTAAAGGGGAACTTTATATGAATCATTGAAAAATCATATAGAGGGCTAGGAATATCTGATTGACATGAAATTTGATACATAGCTCCACACTAGTGATCCTTAGATGTTGGGAAAGTTTGAGCTTGAAATTCACAACTTGATTGGTTAATGTATCACTTTATGAAATTAGGGTTTTAGAGTTATGATATTATAAAAGAACAAGAATAAACAATATAGAAAAACCACTTTATCACATGTGCAATTTCACAGTCATGCATATCAAATAAGACAATCGATTCCCACTCATTTTGGGAAGACCATTCCTAGCTACTAGTAGAGATCTAGTAGATGTCGAAGCTAGAAAAGTCATTCTACAACCATAGGAAAATACTACTAAGTATCGAGTTCTTGAATATCTGAAGAGGGTGCACACAATGTTTAAGGTGAAGGATAACATGGACCTATAAAAATCATGCCCACAGGATGTTGACCAAGAGAAAAGAAACACAACCATGGGGGAGCTGTGCACATTACCTAACCATTATACTGGCCCCTTAGGTTTGAAGGATACCCTTTCCGCTGGTACAACTTGAAAAAACATTACTATCATTAAGTTCATGACACTAAACAAGGATGCTTACTGGGAGGCAACCCAATCATTTTTCTTTTTCAATTTTTTTTTCTTAGTTATTTTTATTGCATTTTTTCTTTTGATAAATCTACTCTAAAAAAAAGGATTGAGATGAGAAAGGAGGAGAAGTAAGAGTACCACATCTTTGATGCAGATAATCCGGCGTGATGAGTAGGCCACATGATGATATTCTCTGCTCAATTAATCGATCGACATGAGAAGATTTCATGATCTTGTGAAGTGATGAAAATTGGCGAGTGAGACACAAGGCATGATGATATCATTCGATATTTCTTTTCCATAAATGATTTTATTTGTTACACACATAATATTTGTCCTTATCCTTTATGAGAAATATTATTCCTTAAAAATAGAAGTCATTTTTATCCCACTCCAATTATCAATATTCAATGCCATATTTTGATTTGGACTTTCCAAGGGACGATTGATGTGAAGTCCCTATAGGGATAATGTGTGCATGGTGTTAACAACTGATTCCATTGGGGCACTCGAAATGTCTCCACAACAAGGATATATAAGGAGCATCACAAAGGCTCGTTAACATCAAAATTTCTGATGATCAAGAACAACCCGAGTTTCTATATCCCCCATACATCAATACCCTCAATGGCGGCAGTAAACAACAACATGAATAGTGTGACGTCCCCGTATTTTGATTTCTCCAAACCCTATTGGGAATGAGATGTCAGAATCTGAAAACATCATCCTATCATATCAGAAAGCGATGCGGAAGCATAATACGCATACATAAACATACAACCATAACATTTCTCCAAAGTAACACACACACACACACATATATATATATATATATATATATATATATATATATATATATATATATATATATATATTAATACAAGATTACTTATTACAACATGAATTACATTTACATATTAAAAGAAGATTTTACATAAGTATAAACATGTATGCTATCTAGGATCTTAAGACAAAAGGTACAACCTGTACAACTTGCTCACATCCTATTCTTTTATCCCATTCTAGCTCTGGACCTAGAAAATACAAGAAACAAAATCATCAACAAAAGTTGGTACATGGAATTAAAGAGCTATACTATGCTGGCATATTGAAAATACTTGAAAAAGAAGAAAGAGAGAAAAAAACATTATTTAATGGTAGAAAATTAGGTAAACCCAAGTTATTAATCATATTTCAATGGACATGTATTACTATGGTGGACTTAGCACAAACATAAATATTGGGCCCTATCCCTGCGTACCTTGTACCATTAGGGATCTCCCTGCGTACCTTGTACCATTAGGGAGGTGCTAGTCAACATTAATGCTTTCCCTCTCTAATAGGGAGATTAATGAACCATCAGTAACTGCATTCCATTTTCTTTCCTTAGTGTTCTTATTGTTTAAGGCGGAAATGACAATACATATAGATGTACATCCAACAAGATATTCAAATACATGCAAGCAATTACTCATAATTATCATCCAACAAAAACTAGTCATATAATTATATCCACGTACCTGAGTTCAGATATTCCTCACATATCCATGATCATCTAAATAATCTGGTCATCACCTGATTAATAGCAAAATAATCTTGATTAATACATGGTTCATATATTCTTGATATTTTAGGTCCAAATTAGGATTTAGGTCAAATCTAGGTGTTACTGATCTAAAATGTGTCTCTGGTATTTTTATACTGATCCAGATGTCATTCTAAGGGTCTGGTTCAGATTTCATATTTTTCTGATTACTAGTCTATTTTCTAGAATTAATATGAGGCTAAAAGCACATAATTATACTTTAATACCAAAAGACCTCATATTGAGCAATATATTTCAAATAAGGGTCAACCTATTGTCTCCAAATAATATTAGAGTTCAATAATAATTTTCTCAGATTTAATCTTAATCATTTGCTAATTATATCAATTAACAAACCCTAAAATAGAGCATAAGAATCTATATTTGAAACAACCATATAATTTTGTTCAAAAGTCTGATTTAGGGATCTAATAACAAAGGGGACATTTTTCTGAGCCTGGAGATATTTTTGGGGCATTTATTGGACATGGGAGATATTATTAATTGTATTTCTAAGATCTGTACACTAAAATAGGTATTTACCTCTTATGAAAATCTGTCGGCCATTGGATGTCTTTGTTAGGCGTTGGATAGGCTCCACGTAGCTTGTAAGGAGAACTGTGGTCCTCTGCTGGTTTGCTTGAACCGGACGTCTTTGATTAGGTCTTTCTTGCTATTGAGTCGGCCTGATTCATCATCAGACTCCTCGTGACTCTGCTGTGAGCGATCTGATCTGGGCGGAAGGGCTACGCCGCCGTGAGGCTTCTCTCCGGTGAGCAAGGAGCCAAGGTTAGAGCCTACCTTCCCAAATCTTTCTTCTACCAAAAGCTTTGGGAAGCTTCGCAGATCTGAGGTGGCTGGGTCAAGATGGAATACTGCCCTCGAAGCCTCATCTCAGTCTAACAGTTGCAGGTAACAACACAGCACGTTGGGAAGATTGGGCGTCTACAAAATTCAAACCAAAACCTCCGTCTTCGGATATTGGGGCTTCTACCAGGCTTGCAGAACTCAGAGGAGTGCTCGATTGCGGCAGGGATGCGAGGTGATGCACTCCCCAACCCCATCCAATCCGGACGACGGTGGAGGGGTCGACCACCATAGAAGTCCAGCATGTAAGTGAAAGTGGTCGCCCCTTTGATTCCGGTAGCATCTTTGATGGTTTGCAGATAAACAACGAGGTATCCTCATGTTCCAACTGCTGCAATCGACGGCCTTAAGTTCATAGTTGTTGTGGTCGGCGACCATGGCTCCACTACGATGAATCTGGTCCATCGGAAATGTCTGAGTCGATGATAGTGAGGAACTGCGACTGTTGTTTGCTATGTCGTCGTGATCGATGCACTGTGGCATCAAATCTGGTGGAGCAAGCCATTCTCGTCATCTGGTCATGCTTCCATCATCAGGCTCAAGGAGCTTCTGGGAGTTGGGGCAAACAGGAAGCACGAAATGACTTTACCAGGTTGGTTAGCTGAGGTGGGGTGCCTGAAGGTTGGAGGGACGCCTGAAGAACGATCTGCTGGTGTGTCTTTCTCCTATGACCCTGGTGGCTCACAGGCTATGGAACCAAAGAAGTCATGCCTTTCTGGTCCTATCTGCGTCTCTGCCCAGACCAGGATGTGTTTTTGACCTGCTCCTATCTTCCATTAGGACTCAACAACAAAATCGTGGTAGCTCTGTTCTCAACAATGGAGATGGGGTACAAAATGGTGGGTCGTTCTATCTCATCTATGTATGAAAATGAATCCCAAAAGGGTCGTTATCCAGCTCCTTTCTTTTCAGATCTGATGCGCTGAACAAAAACAGATGGAAGGGCATCATTTGATGAGGTGATGGAGTTTTGCAACACCACTAAAAATCCTAAGGTGATGAATCCTTAGGTTTAGCCTTGCTAGTACTATGGTAAGAACTCCACCCACGTGTGTTAAGACACGCGGAAGTCTTATCGTAGTATAGTTAAGGGTCGAATCCTCGGGACAACGGTCTTGACGAAGTCAAGATGGAAAACGTTTTAGTTCTACTTAACTACTTAACAGTTGATATTTAGATCGAAAGTTTGATGTTGGTTCTAAAGCTAAATGCGAGGAAAGCAAAGCAAGAAGGTAAAGATTAAAGTTGTAAACAATTGATAAAAACCACTAGGATGTTATCGGGTTTCACACCACTACACATGGATCAAGTCATGCAACATAATAAAACAACCTGCAAAAAGAGTCAAATCAGTTAGTATCTTGTAGTCCTAGCTTCCTTTCGGATAACTAGCTACGAGAAGTGTGGAGTATTGCAATGCCAGCCATCCCATAACGAATGGTCACATGCCTTGCATTACTCCTTCATGAAATGTGTTCCTCGACCTTACCAAGGTTGCACTTCTATACGTCAACTGATTCCATTTCATAGTATGAAAGTGCAACGATGGGGGTGAGTTTACTCCACTCCTGAAAACACTTCTAGACACCGAAACAGACGTATGGTGACTACATACATCCATAACCAACATTCAATCGATATTTAGATCTAAGGGTACAAACGTAGACAATTCATACCAAAAGACAATATGTAACACAAGTTGATGATCAAGCAACTAGTATTCATTAAGCGATTGAAGTCAAACTGAAAGGAAGAGTATCTTTATTACAAGTTATTGAATTACATCGCATGAAATGAAAACATGGGTAGCGGGGCTACTCCCCGCACCCTAGTGAAAGAAACTACTCGCTCATGGCAAAGGAGGTGAGAAGAGAGAGAAAGAACGTCATCTCCACGGAGGAGGGAAGGTTGAACCCTTGGTGAAGAGAGCAACGATCTTCGCACTTCGTGGTTGCTTTGATGAAGGATTTTCTCTTCCCACCTTCTTTGTTGAAGAGATGGAAAGAAGAGAGAGAAAGAAGCTTGATGATGATGAGCACGGATCCCAAAACTGGCAGCCTTGGGGCAGTGGACAGAAGATCAGAGTGCTCTGGGTCTGGAGAGGCAGCCTTTGGGCGTCTTGGGATTCGATCCCCTTGAAGTGGCCCTTGAGGTCCTATTTATAGGCTTCAAGTTGAGCCCAAACGGTCTTGAGACCGTGAGGCTTCTCGCGGTCTTGGGACCGTGAGGCTTCTCGCGGTCTTGGGACCGTGAGGCTTGTCGCGGTCTTGGGACCGTGAGGCTTCTCGCGGTCTTGGGACCGTGAGGCTTCTCGCGGTCTTGGGACCGTGAGGCTTCTCGCGGTCTTGGGACCGTGAGGCTTGTCGCGGTCTTGGGACCGTGAGGCTTGTCGCGGTCTTGGGACCGTGAGGCTTCTCGCGGTCTTGGGACCGTGAGGCTTCTCGCGGTCTTAGGACCGTGAGGAGTCTTTGTGAATTTTTTTGTGTTTTCTGTAATGAAAAAGAGGAAAAGTTAGTTTATTGATGTATCTGCAATAAAATAAGAAGGTTTAATGATTCTATTTAGTTTATCTAAGAAAGAGTATGGAAAACTAAAGATAACTAATAAGATAACGTCACAAAATGAGAGGTTATCACCCCCCCCTAACTTAGAGTCTACCTTGTCCTCAAGTTAGATAGAGCTAAGGCATGTAATGGCGAGGCGATTTTATTTGATTGGGGTTTCCATACTCATGCTTCAATTCTAGGTCAGAGATCTACCGAGGTCTTATCAGGGCTTCCGCTTACACTAACTCTTTCGAGTATCAAAAGTTGCATGGATCTCAGGTTCCTTTTATATCGTGAATCTCGCATTGGGACCACCTTTCTTAATGTGTGCATGTCATCGACTCCAATCAGTTTTATACTTCTTTGGAGAAACCTACTGGTAGCTAGAGTGGGTATGAGGGCTGGCTTAAAAAGCTTATTGTGTAACTCCCCCTTCAAGTGGGGAAAAGTTTGTCTATGCTTTTTAGAGATTCACTACCGGGCACGACACATCTGCCTTTATGAGGGCAGCTGAATGTACCGGCCGGGTGAGCTCTTTTATCAGCCTTATCATATATTAGGAAACCTTAGGATCTCATTACCGGGCACGACACATCTGCCTTCATGAGGGCAGCTTTATGTACCGGCCGGGTGAGATCTTTGTTGGCTCTTCATATAGGTCCTTATGCATGGCACAACTCTCATGTTTTTATTCAGCACTCTGGCTTTTATTCAAATCTCACAGGCTTGGGAAGTGGGTTTTGTTGGGGTTTTTGATTGGGCGGCCAAGCCTCTTTTATTGAAGAAAAGAAGAAAACTGTTCTTGGGGTTCTTGACATGCACTTGGTGGTCTGCTCGCGAGATTTTCTTGATTTTGGATTTCCCTGATTTCCCTCTTGACTTTGAGAGTATTCGGTTCGCTTTGGCCCTGAAGTTGACCTGTGAAGAGTCTGAGATAGAATTGAAGCAAAAGTATAGAAACCACTAGTGAATGAATTTTATGGATTCGCCATTTCAAGCCTGTAAGCTAATCTTATTATTTATATGAGGACTACTTTATCTCTAACTTCGGTAAGGGTGATACTTTTCATGATGAAAGTTATACTTAGAAGTTGTTTTATTGAAAAAGAATACTGGAAAAAGTCTAAGTGCGAAAAAGAAAAATGAGTTAGAAGAGTTGGAGAAGAATGATACCTCGCCCTTGTCCAGTGCACTCCCCCCTAACTTATCACGCACTCTGTCCACAGAGTGTCAAAGGGATAGGATGAGAGGTGCATGGACAAGGGCATTTAGGTGTCAGTTAATCCTGAGCTTGCCCCTGGTGCTTGGAGGAGCTTAGCTGCGAACTGTCCACGCAGGGCGTGATAGTCTACGTCAGTCATATCCTCTACTGGTTTCTGAAGAACTAGGATGGTGTACATCCAGTAGAGGACATGGAAGCCGCAGTCGTTGGATTGGCGGATTTGCTGGGGACACTTGTGGCAGAAGGAAGGGCGGTGAAAGTGTTCTTTGGCGTAAGGTTTTGTGTGCTGACTAAGGAGATCAATTAATCTTTCAGCACATTCTTTTGCCACTACCTCTGTGGGTGTTTTTGGCGTTACGACGTAAACTTTCTGTCGTGGGTTGTACTGGCTATCGGAACTGTTATAAATTGTAATTGTTCCATCCGGTAGGTTTGCTGCCAGAAGTAGCCAGTGTTCATGGTAGAGGAAGGGTAGCATGATGAACTTCGGCATTGTGTGTTGTAGATATGAGATTAGCGTTTCAGCTGCGCCGAAGTTCTTTAGCTTTAAAAGATCATCCTTCAGATATGGAGACGCCATGTATGCTGTGGGGTGATCTTGTCCGATAAGAAGCTGATAGGCGGACATAAGGCCAACAGAGAGGGATCCTTTAATTTGTAAAGATTCTCGCAGAGTGTCTGCCATTATAAGAATGCCACCAGACATGAAAACGAGCTCATCATTCGCGGCGGAAAGCTTTGACATAATGAGCCGTAGTTCGTAGCTGGATAGGCCGTTGCAAGCACTGAGATCAAAGTCTGGAAAAGATGGTGTGATGGCAGACAACGGGTTGCTGGCATCTTTGCTTTGCTCAGTAGCGGAGGCCGGTCCTTTTGATTTCTCTGACTCTTGTAGAGTTTGGCGGAAGGGTCGCCGCAGTGGTCGTTGGATAGCAGAGAAGAGGTAGCGAGGGACATCATCTGGTGCCATCGTTAGGTCCTTGAAGAACCGTCTGTCGCAGATGAGTTCCATCGCATAACGTCCTCTCAAGGAATGAAAATCTTCAGTGACCAGGGCAGAGAAAAGGATTTCTTGGTTCAGCGCTTGGATGTGACGAATGGTGCAGAAAGCGCAATCCCTGGATCCTTCTGCGGCTTGAACTGGTGGGTTTATAATTTTGAACCAGGGCTGGCACCAGTCTTGGCGGAGAGATGGGCGTGCAGCCCAAATTAGCTTAAGTAGCCGAAAGGGTATGCATCTTGCTTCGCCGGCTGCTTCACCCACAAAGTTTATCGTACCGGCGGGTAGCTCGGTGCTGCAGAAGTTATAAACTGTGGCGTCCCGAGCCTCTGTATCGACAATCATGGCTAGCCAATGGTTTAAAATTTGGAATGGCACAGTAAGATAACGTGCTCGTCGTGCTAGCCCGATACGCAGACGTTCGATGGATTGTTCTTGGATGTCCTTGTAGAGGAGGCCCAAGGATAGGGCGGGTGAGGCATTGAAGACAGGCTGCTTCCTTTTGTGGCTTCTGTAGATTTCGATACAGTTTGCGAGGAGGACACGGAAGATAGACATTGGCATCGTCGACCCAGGTCGCAGGATTTTGCGAAAATCTTCACGTGTCAGCTTGCGCTTCGTTTTAGTGTTGTGGTAGATAATATCAGCTCCTGCCTTTGTATCGTCCACGATAGTATTCAGTATAAAGATATCCTGGGCATCTCAAGTGGAAATGGCCGCCATATCAAGGTCATGCATTTTGTGTGGCAGGGGTGGTGGCGGGGGAAGCTCCTGTAGAGGGGGGGAAGGATGTACTTCTGGAGCTTCCTCAGAGCCAATAGTATCGTTGTCTGAGTCCGAGGCAGAATCGAGCTCTTCATCAGTATCCAATTGCACTCGTTCTGACTTGTACTCGTCGAGGGGTGAGGTTGCCGTCATGGTGGCCGCTGAGAGGGGCAAGAAAGCTGTTGTAGGAGGGGTGGTGGAGATTCCGATTATGCATTGGTGGAATTCGGCGAAGGCTGCTTCTTTAGCAGCTTCTCCGATGGATCCCATAGCAGAGTAGTCAAGAAATTGATCCCCATATGATATATTAACATTATCATGGTGTGGGGAGGTGGGATCCTTATCACCGTCATGGTGATCTGTTTGTTGTCTGGGTTCTGCTCCTTGGCTTGGACCCTCCCCAACATCAGCTGGTTTGTCAGAGTTTTCATCTGAGGAGGTACTGTTGGTGGAGTCTGCTGAAGAATCAGAATCGTCAACATTATCATCATCATCTTCATCGTCGTTAGATGTCTTCTTTTGTGCTTTCTTTTTGCACAGGCGATGGATGGATTGGAGTTCATCATAAGCCACTTGCACGTGCTCGTGTGTTTCGAGCAGTGCTTCGTGGGTTTCTTTAATATCTAGAAAACGCTGTTCAGCCGAGAGGAGTCTTGCTGTGAGATCTGTTACTTGAGCTCTTAACTGAATGAGCTCATTATTTGATGACTCCTCCTGGCGATGGTGTAGCTGCGTGAGGGAGGTGGTGATGTCATCCAGGCGCGTGCTGAAAGCTTGTTGTTGTTGCTGCAGCTCGCGTAGGGTCTCTGGCAGAGGTGAAGTCTGCGCGGAAATCCGATCGACTTGTGTTGCCAACACTTCATGCTGGCGTTGTACTCCCTGGATCAACTTGGGAAAGTTGTTGCAGTGGCCGTCGATGTGGTCGACTTGCTTGGCCACTGAAGCTTGATGTTGTTTGATTTCTTGGAGGATGCCTGGCATGGTGCGGTTCTGCTCGCCGAGCTGGGCAACCTGCTGAGTTAGACCCTGCACACATGAAAAAATAGAATGTAAAATGTTAGATGGGTCGGTGAGGAGGTTTCGGATGGTGTCAAATTGACGTCCGAATTCCGCACCGACGTTAGCAAAAGGGACCCCAGTGATTGAAGGGTGAGGTGGCTGGGGTTGGGGTGGAATGATAGTGTCATGTGGAAAAGACACAGGTGATGGACCCGCGAATTGCGTGGTGACTGTAGATGGAGTCACTAGCGATGTCGGGGTGGTGGAGGATGGAAAAAATGGTGGCATTCCCGAAGATGGAAATGGATTCGGGAATGTTGATGGAAAGTCGGTGGATGTGAAGGAGGAGAATGCGGGCATTGTGGTGGAGAAAGGGGTGCCCGAAGTAAAGAAAGGTGGAGGTGGTGGAGAGGTGGTGAAGGAAGGTGGAGCGGAGGAAGATTGAAGGGTGGTTGATGGTGGTGGGGTGGTGGAGATTGGGGTAGTGGAGGGCGGAGAGGTGGTAGTGAGCTCAGCATTTAGACTCATTATAAAAGAGTCTAGTGATGAGGATGTAATATGTTCTTCAGGGAGGGGGGGTTCAGTTTCAGGGTTAGGTTTCGATGTGGGTGTCCCTGACAGCTCATGAGCTTTGACGAGCCTTCTGGAAGGTCGTTTGACTAGGAGCTTTGCTGTTTTAGTTGCCGGGGCAGTTATACTAAGCTCTGCCTGCCCTGCCTTTGTTTTCTTTTCTCTGGCTTTGAGTGAAGCGATGATTTTGGCGATCTCATCTTCAGTGAACAGGAGCTTGTCTTTATCATAGTCAGCAAGCTCAGGAAGTGGCAGCAGGGTTCGTGAAGATTTTGTGGGGCAGAATACGTAGTGCAGCCTTCCATCCTTATTTTTTAAGATGTAAGAGTTCTTTAGTGTCTGTTCATTGGTAAGAATGTCGCCTTTTATTGGGCTGCATTTGGGTAGAAGTCTATCCATCTTGAGATATTTGATGATAGATGTGATATGACCACCCGTGCAGATATCTTTCCCGAGGGCGAAGGCTGAGAGCTTGATCAGCATGTGCCGTCCAATGTTGACAGGCAATCCGTTGAGGACTGACCAGAGGACAAAAAGGTCGGATATGGAAATATTTCCCCCTTCGGATCTAGGGAAAAGTGCGCCGACTATAATTTTGTGTAGCGTGCGCACTAGGCCGGAATGAACGTTGGAGGCCTTGCTTGTCCTTGGATCGAAGGTTGGTAACCCCGTTAAAGTCTTCCAGAATTTATGCTTGTTGAAACTTGGGTGGTCTGTGCCAGCAGCTTTGGCTTGCTTCAGCTGGTCTTTATTATCGATGAAGATTTCGTTTAGGACATTTTCGGTGATGACCACTTCGTTGTTGAAGATTCTGGAGGTTATTCTACGGTCACCACCGTCCCTTTCTTTATGTGAGATGTCCACCACTTCTTTGTTGAAGTATGTGAAGAATTCAGTAGTTGGCTCAGAGTAGGAAATTTCCGATACAAAGCAGAGCCGGGAAAGGTTGGAATTGTCAAGAAGAGTGAGGATTCTGTGGTAGATCCCCATCTTCATCAGTATGCTGGGGCAGGCATACTTGGTTGGTTTGAGGAGTTGGCTGATGGGGGGAATGATTTGGAGGTGAAGGTTCTCGGGTGGTGGTGCTGTGGTGGTGATGGGAGGAAAGATAGGAACAGTTATTGTGGCAGGGTTGGTGACGGTGGTGGAGGGTGGTGGGATGTACCCTGCTAAGATTTGTTCTCTTGCACAGGCAGGGTGGACCTGCTTCCTGGCTCTCTTCTTAGATGTGGGATCAGTTGTTGGTTCTTGAGCCAATCTCTTCCCCTTAGATTTTGTAGTGGGGGATTCTTTCTCAGGGGAAGGCTGGTATTCAGAGGCCTCGTCGGATGAGGTCTCTTCGACCTCCTCGTCAGAAGGTTCTTCATCGATGCAGCGGTTGATTCGCTTGATGTCCTTCATGACAGCAGTCAGGTTTACTTCTGCTGGGACTTTTCCAGTCCTTTTGAAGTCGTCAACTAGGCTTTACAGATTTGCTCATTCAGCAATGAGCTTCTCTTTTGTCCAGAAGGGAGCGTCTGTTGGTCCTTGCTTAGCAGGTGAAGTCATTCTGAAATAATTGATAAGAAACAAAAGTTAGAAATCTTAAATTTTGAAATTATAACAAAGTAAAAATATTTTGAATTTGAGTTTTATTAGTTCAAACGGTCCTGAGACCGTTTGGTCTCAAACGGTCTGGAGACCGCGAGGATCCAAACGATCTGGAGACCGCGAGGATCCAAACGGTCTGGAGACCGTGAGGATCCAAACGGTCTGGAGACCGCGAGGATCAAAACGGTCTGGAGACCGCGAGTATCCAAACGGTCTGGAGACCGCGAGGATCCAAACGGTCTGGTGACCGCGAGGATCCAAACGGTCTGGAGACCGCGAGGATCCAAACGGTCTGGAGACCGCGAGGATCCAAACGGTCTGGAGACCGCGAGGATCCAAACGGTCTGGAGACCGTGAGGATCCAAATGGTCTGGAGACCGCGAGGATCCAAACGGTCTGGAGACCGCGAGGATCCAAACGGTCTGGAGACCGCGAGGATCCAAATGGTCTGGAGACCGCGAGGATCCAAACGGTCTGGAGACCGCGAGGATCCAAACGGTCTGGAGACCGCGAGGAAGACGAACCGCGCGGGAGACGAACCGCGCGGCCGTTCGTTGGCTAAAAGCTACGGAAACGATGATGGCGACAACGGCGGGAGGGGGCTTGAACGCGAGTTTGAAATGGTGATGCGTCAACCTGTCGCTGCGGTCAGTGGGTCGGCGAAGGGGTAGCTGTTGCAGAGCTGTCGATAAGCCGGGAGCGACGACGAGCTAGGAACGACGACGACAAAGTCGAGAACGACGGTGACGAAGCCGAGTCGTCGGTGAAGCACTTGAAACAGCGACGCGCGGGAGTGTAGAGACGAAGGTCAGAGTGGAATGAAACAGGAGAGTTCGAGAATTCGAGAATCAAGAAGAGGGGTGCGTAGGTGGGGGGGTATATTTATAGGTTTTTAGGAGCCCCTCACGGTCTGGAGACCGCGAGGAGCCGCACGGTCTGGAGACCGCGAGGAGCCTCACGGTCGTGAGACTGCGAGGAGCCTCACGGTCTGGAGACCGCGAGGAGCCGCACGGTCTGGAGACCGCGAGGAGCCTCACGGTCATGAGACCGCGAGGAGCCTCACGGTCTGGAGACCGCGAGGGGTCTCACGGTCTCTAGACCGTTTGACCGCAAGATCAAGTGGATTTTTATGTATTTTTTTGATTTAAAGAAAGCAAAAGAAAAAGGAAAAACAAAGATAGATAAAAGGGTGTTTAAAAACAAAAGAAAAGGCTAGGGAAGGTGATAATCAGGCCTTGGGTTGCCTCCCAAGAAGCGCCTTGGTTTAGCGTCACTGGCTCGACAAGAGTATTGCTCCGGCTATGCTGACTTTATAGGGTCATGAATTTCGATGGTTTGTCTGGATAACTTGTCTGCCGGAGTGTGGTACTTTTTTAATCTGTGGCCATTTACGGTTCTCTCTCCTCCATTATCGTCAATAATGATGACAGCTCCTGTCGGGTATATATGTTTGATTGTAAAGGGACCCGACCATTTGGTACGCAGTTTTCCAGGAAACATTTTTAATCTGGAGTTGAATAGGAGGACTTTGTTTCTGACGATTATATCTTTTCTTTTGATGTGGCCATCGTGCCACATCTTAGTTTGTTCCTTATAGATTCTTGCGTTGTGGTAGGCTGTCATTCGTAGTTCTTCTAACTCTTGGAGTTGAAGTTGTCGGAATTCACCAGCACCTTTGAGATCGAAATTTAGTTGCTTAATGGCCCACCAAGCCTTATGCTCTAATTCAACTGGCAAATGGCAAGACTTCCCGTACACTAATCGAAACGGCGTTGTTCCGATGGGTGTTTTGAAAGCTGTACGGTAGGCCCATAGAGCGTCGGATAATTTGGTTGACCAATCGGTGCGGTGTCGATTGACGGTTTTTTCCAGAATAACTTTAATTTGCCTATTGGAGACTTCAACCTGTCCACATGTCTGTGGGTGATATGGTGTAGAAACTTTGTGGTTGACTCCATATTTTCTTAATAAGGCTTCAAAGCTCCGTTCCAAAAAATGTGATCCGCCGTCAGATATAATCGTTCTTGGGACGCCGAATCTGGGAAATATTATCTCTTTAAACATCTTGATAACCGGTTTTGAATCGCAAGAGGTGGTTGGTAGAGCTTCTACCCATTTTGAGACGTAATCCACAACAACCAAGATATACTTGAATCCATAAGATGAGGGGAAAGGGCCCATATAATCTATTCCCCAAACATCGAAAAGTTCGATTTCTTGCCATATGTTCAATGGCATTTCATTTCTTCTGGTTATTCCTCCGGAAAGTTGGCACTTGTCGCATGATCGCACATATTCATGTGCGTCTTTTGCAATGGTGGGCCAATAAAAGCCAGATTGCAAGACCTTGAGGGCTGTCTTCTTAGAACTCATGTGCCCCCCAATAGGGCCTGAGTGACAGTGCTCAAGGACCGGAGTGATTTCTGTCTCTGGGATGCATCTACGAAAGAGTCCATCTGCGCATAAGCGAAAAAGATAGGGCTCGTCCCAGAAATATTGCTTAGCGTCGTGAATGAACTTCTTTTTATCGTGATAAGATGCGGATGGGTGAATGATTCCTGTTGCCAAATAGTTGACAATGTCGGCATACCAGGGAAATCCATTGGAAACTTTCATTAAGTGGTCGTCCGGGAGGGAATCTTGGATAGGAACTTTGTCTTCATCCTCAACTCTAATACGGCTGAGATGATCGGCGACAACGTTTTCCACTCCGCTTTTGTCTTTGAGGCGAACCACCTCTTTGAGGTTGGGGTTTAACTTTCTCTGGTGTTCTCGCGATGGTTTAAATTCTTCAACCATGGGCAGTTTGTGCATACATAGAGCAGGGTTTATGCCCGTCAGATCAGTCATTTTATAGCCGATTGCTTTCTTATGCTTCTTCAGTTCATCGAGGAGTCTGTTTTCTTGATCATCCTCCAGAGTGGAGCTGATGATTACTGGACAGAGCTTCTCATCATCAAGAAAAACATGTTTAAGTCCCTCGGGTAAGGCTTTCATTTCTGGAGCCTTAGGTGGCTCAGTGGCTTCTATAATTGTAATGGCTTTAAGTTCTTCAAACGTGGCTGTCGGAGCTTCTTCAGCTTTTTCTAAGTATTGCAGGCATTGTTGTACTAGTTCACTGGCCGAGAATTCTACATCCGGATTTGTAAGAATATTTTCCAATTCGTCAGATGGTTCAGACATTTCTAACTGGGACATTTGATAAATAGCATCCAGGAGAAAGACTTCCTCTTGAATGCTAGGACCTTTCATGCTATTTAGAACTCTGAACTGGAAAGCCTCCCTCCCAAGTCTCAGAATAATAGTTCCTGCTTCGACATCAATGAGAGCTCGGGCGGTAGCTAGGAAAGGTCTTCCAAAGATTATCGGATATCTCAGGTCTTCTTGTATGTCCATAATAACAAAATCACACGGGACATAAGAATTTGTTCCTATTCTGACAGGGATGTCTTCGATAATGCCAAGAGGGGCAGTTATGGTAGAGTCGGCTAACTGGATTGTCATAGTCGTAGGTAACAAATCAGTGAAGCCTAATCTTTTACACATTGAATAAGGCATAATAGATATGCTTGCTCCTAGGTCTGCCAATCCTTTCTTGCTGGAGCCATTTCCAATGGAACACTGAATGCCGAAGGAACCTGGGTCCTTCTTTTTCTTTGGCATTTTATTAAGCAGAATATCTGAAGTGGTCTGAGCAAGTTTCACTGTTTCATGCTCCTCTGTCATATACTTTCTCGACAAGAGGGTTTTCAGGTATTTTGCCCAAGCGGGCACTTCGGAAAGGGCATCAAGAAAAGGAATATCAATGTATAACTTTTTCATAGCTTCTTTAAATTTTTGGAACCTAGTGTCCATTTTGGTTCCTTTTAGTCTGTCTGGGTAAGGAATTCGTGGTGGGACTTCTGAGATTGGTTCCTTTTCCTTTTTGTTCTCTGTAGAATTTTCTGTTTCTCTGCTTGCATTCCCTGTTGGGGAAAGGATGGCTACGTTATCATCATCATGGTCGATTCTTGTGACGTCAGGCAGGACACAACCAGACCGCGTGGTGACGGCATTAAGTTGTTCTGGTCTGTTTGGGTTATGACGGGGGTTTGCCTCTGGTTGCCCAGCAAAAGTGCTGGCTTGAGGTTTCAATTGAGCGGCAATCTGCGCCAGTTGGGCTTCTACGGCTTTTTGTTGAGCTTGTTGGTTTGCAAGCATGGTTTGTTGCGATTGAAGCATTTGTCTAATCAAGGATATCTCATCAGATGATTGGGGAGGAGCACCCCTTTGTTGATACTGTGTGACTTGCTGTCCTGGTTGTTGTAGAGGTGCAGTTAACTGTGGTTGCAGGGGCTGCTGCAACTGGGGTTGCTGTGGCTACTGCAACTGGGGTTGTTGCAACTGAGGGTGCAGTCCTGAATGGGCATATTGGTAAGAAGGATTCCTGGGATAGTTAGATCTTTGAAAACCTTGTCTGTAATTCCCTTGATTGAAGTTATTCTGAAATCCTGGTGGTTGTCTATTGAAAGATCCACCTTGTGCCTGCTGCTGTGGGTTGGCAGTCCCTGCAGGATTCCCGTATTGGAAACCAGGATGGTTCCTTGGTTTGTCTGGGTTGTAATACACTTGGCCAGGTATTGAATGTATGGAGTTAACTTGCTCTGGCATTTGATCTTCCGGATGCTCGATGATGGGTTCATATTGCGGCATAGGTGGTTGTAAATCCATCATGACATTGTACAACAATCCACATGATAATGTGGGATGATCAGATGCATGGCAGGCTTCACAAGTTCCAGTAGCTGCCTTAACTTGTTGAACCTGGGAGCTTTTCTTCTTATCATATTCCCCAAAAGAGGTTTCGAGGGCTTGTTGCTTGCTAGCAATAGTCTTCAAAGCCTCAGCAATGGCCTTGAGTTCCATGGATTCTTCCTCTTTGTAAACCTTGAGAACGCCTTTGGGTTGGTTAGATGACCTTCCCCAATTGGATTGGTTCTCGGCCCCCAGCGTAACTATATTCCAGGCATCTTCATAATTCTTTCTCATAAAGTTTCCTCCAGATGAGGAATCTAGGAATTGCTTAATATCATCACTTACTCCTCTGTAAAATGTTTCTATTAGTTGATTTTGAGAAATGCCATGGTGAGGACACTTTCTCAGGAGTTCTTTGAATCTTTCCCAAGCTTCAGCAAGTGTTTCTCCAGGTAGTTGGGAAAAGTGATTAATCTGTCCCCTAATCTCATAGGTTAGCGAAGGTGGGAAGAATTTCTCAAGAAACTTCTCTTCTAAGGGAGTCCAGGTAGTGATGATGGGGTGTCTATCCAAAGCGTTGTACCAGCTTAGTGCTCTTCCAGATAAGGTGAAGTCGAAAAGGTGTAACATGATTGCTTCCATTGCAATTCCTGCTTGGGGTACAAGTCGGCAGAGTGACTTGAATCTCTTAAGGTGATCCATGCAATCATCTCCGGGTGCTCCGGAGAAAGAGATGCCTTGCATGATCTGGATCCACTGCGTCCGAATTTCAAAGTGTGGTATGTTAATAATCGGTGGTCGGACAGGATGATCGTCTTCATAATTCTTTGGGACTGCGTAGTCCCGAAGTTGCTTGTTTCTTAACGCAAGTTGAGCAGCAGCATGTTCTGCTTGGATGCGGGCTTGTTCTTCAGCTCGGATCTCAGCTTGCACCTGAGCACGAGTGTCGGCAATAAGTTGTGCTCGTTGTGCTGCTATGGCGGCGTTGACTCTTTCTGCAACAAGGCGTTGCTCTTCGGCCATCTGTCTGGCTCTTTGGCGGTTAAGTCTATTCCTTCGGTGAAAACTTCTTTCTACCTCAGAATCGTATTCTGGTTCAGGGGAGAATCCGATGCTATGCGGGGGTTGCATACACGTTTTCTACCTGAGTAGAAGGAAAATCGCACGTTAGGATAATGGAAGGAAATGAAAAAAATCAAGAAGTATTGGAGTTGTTATTAAGAAAAAAGTGTAAAATCCTAATCAACCAAGAAGTTGGTAAGTAAAAACTAAAAAGTTCCGTTGTCCCCGACAACGGCGCCAATTTTTGATGGAGTTTTGCAACACCACTAAAAATCCTAAGGTGATGAATCCTTAGGTTTAGCCTTGCTAGTACTATGGTAAGAACTCCACCCACGTGTGTTAAGACACGTGGAAGTCTTATCGTAGTATAGTTAAGGGTTGAATCCTCGGGACAACGGTCTTGACGAAGTCAAGATGGAAAACGTTTTAGTTCTACTTAACTACTTAACAGTTGATATTTAGATCGAAAGTTTGATGTTGGTTCTAAAGCTAAATGCGAGGAAAGCAAAGCAAGAAGGTAAAGATTAAAGTTGTAAACAATTGATAAAAACCACTAGGATGTTATCGGGTTTCACACCACTACACATGGATCAAGTCATGCAACATAATAAAACAACCTGCAAAAAGAGTCAAATCAGTTAGTATCTTGTAGTCCTAGCTTCCTTTCGGATAACTAGCTACGAGAAGTGTGGAGTATTGCAATGCCAGCCATCCCATAACGAATGGTCACATGCCTTGCATTACTCCTTCATGAAATGTGTTCCTCGACCTTACCAAGGTTGCACTTCTATACGTCAACTGATTCCATTTCATAGTATGAAAGTGCAACGATGGGGGTGAGTTTACTCCACTCCTGAAAACACTTCTAGACACCGAAACAGACGTATGGTGACTACATACATCCATAACCAACATTCAATCGATATTTAGATCTAAGGGTACAAACGTAGACAATTCATACCAAAAGACAATATGTAACACAAGTTGATGATCAAGCAACTAGTATTCATTAAGCGATTGAAGTCAAACTGAAAGGAAGAGTATCTTTATTACAAGTTATTGAATTACATCGCATGAAATGAAAACATGGGTAGCGGGGCTACTCCCCGCACCCTAGTGAAAGAAACTACTCGCTCATGGCAAAGGAGGTGAGAAGAGAGAGAAAGAACGTCATCTCCACGGAGGAGGGAAGGTTGAACCCTTGGTGAAGAGAGCAACGATCTTCGCACTTCGTGGTTGCTTTGATGAAGGATTTTCTCTTCCCACCTTCTTTGTTGAAGAGATGGAAAGAAGAGAGAGAAAGAAGCTTGATGATGATGAGCACGGATCCCAAAACTGGCAGCCTTGGGGCAGTGGACAGAAGATCAGAGTGCTCTGGGTCTGGAGAGGCAGCCTTTGGGCGTCTTGGGATTCGATCCCCTTGAAGTGGCCCTTGAGGTCCTATTTATAGGCTTCAAGTTGAGCCCAAACGGTCTTGAGACCGTGAGGCTTCTCGCGGTCTTGGGACCGTGAGGCTTGTCGCGGTCTTGGGACCGTGAGGCTTCTCGCGGTCTTGGGACCGTGAGGCTTCTCGCGGTCTTGGGACCGTGAGGCTTCTCGCGGTCTTGGGACCGTGAGGCTTCTCGCGGTCTTGGGACCGTGAGGCTTCTCGCGGTCTTGGGACCGTGAGGCTTCTCGCGGTCTTGGGACCGTGAGGCTTGTCGCGGTCTTGGGACCGTGAGGCTTGTCGCGGTCTTGGGACCGTGAGGCTTCTCGCGGTCTTGGGACCGTGAGGCTTCTCGCGGTCTTGGGACCGTGAGGAGTCTTTGTGAATTTTTTTGTGTTTTCTGTAATGAAAAAGAGGAAAAGTTAGTTTATTGATGTATCTGCAATAAAATAAGAAGGTTTAATGATTCTATTTAGTTTATCTAAGAAAGAGTATGGAAAACTAAAGATAACTAATAAGATAACGTCACAAAATGAGAGGTTATCATGAGGCGGTCTAGGTTTCTCGCTCATAGATCTTCTTTCATATTCTCCCGTGATATTTGGAGGTAGGGGATGATATATGTACCATGTGATCTCCGATCTATGGATGGAAAAGAGAGCCGCATAGGTCACATTATATCCAAGTCGGTAACATTTTAATGTTACACTGATGGCCCCTTACTAGCAAACGAATAAGGTTTGGAAGATCCTATATATATAGGTAATGTATTCATAACTTCACACTCTTGTATCCTCTATTATATACCTCATAATAATATGCAACTTGAACCATGGACTCTTCATCAAATGAAGCCTCTTATAAACGAATTTGAAATCAGAAATCCAACACACGGTCCTCTCACTTAACTCCTTGAATACCTCATCGATAGGTGTATGAACCTTGAATGAAATTCAGCCAATCATCAAGCCCTAGCCTGACAAGTCCAAAACCATGTATTATGATCATAGCCTACCTCAATTCTCATCAATTTGCGACTTGATTTCATTACGACTACTAAATGGACCTCTTTCACTCATAAGCACCCAAGTAGGTGAATAAAAAGCTATTCATTGTAAAGGATGTCAATTAGATCTAATAATCATTCATTGCATCAATGCTTACCCTTTTTAAGTGAAAGAGTCCAAAATTGAATGATTAACTCCTCAATTTGGCACTAAACATCTACATAACATTATTGGTCTTCAATTTCTATATGGGGTATCTAAACCCTAAAATCCGGGTTATCACAAATAGTGTATTCTGACGAGGATGCGGCAGATCTACTCCAGTTTATGAGATCTCTTCTGATCAATATCTACTCCACTATTACTCTCAAGACACATACATCCCGTGGGATCTCTGATTCATGCACCCACCACATTGACCAAGGACGCCAACACTAGACCTAGATCCACTGATCAACTGGCTATATAATCAGTAAGCCATCTCCATGGAAGTGAGGCATTCTCTAGACACAAGCTACAAAGAATGGGGCACATGACCAAGGGCACCATTGCCTCCACCCAATTAAGATCATGACAACTGGTGTCCACGACCACACCGAGATCAAGCAATCAACAATGGAAGATGAACCCATTCATAGGGTTCTATTGTGTGATGTTGAGAAAGAACCACTAGCTTACTCCACCATATCCACCTCCCCCACTCTCCATATCAATGCCACTCCATCTCTAATTTCTTTCTCCTTGAAGATGGGTAGAATTTTGAAGTTGGGGGTGGGGAGTGGGTGGTACGTCATCTTCTATAACCCCTCAACTCTAACCTTTCCCTTTCTTTTTAATCCTCAAACAATTCTTCTTCTTTTCCATCCTTTATTTTCATCGATCTTATTTTCCATTTTCCTTTTTTTTGTGTGAGTTGTGACCTTTATCTATCCGGTCACTCTGATGTATGTTAAAAATGGAAAATATATGAAAGAACTGTCCGTTTTCCTCTTGTTTAAGCTAACCATGCAAAAGGAATTTTAATGAATAGACATATTTTGAATAGTTCTGGGCACTAATGACAACAATCAAACATCCCTCCCCCTTGGAAGTGACGATAAGTAGATGGAAACCAAAAGTTCATTCCACATGTTCCTTCAATATGACTTGCAACAATACTCATGAACACTTCCTTACCCTATATATTAACTAAATTCATTGATATAATATGATGATCTGATTCCAATGCATCAATAAAATGGAGAAGCACAAGACAACCTCTTGACCCCACTTTTCTTCCATCACTTCATACCTCTTCATCATCCACACAAAGAAAAAAAATGAAATTCTCACCATATGCCAAACCCTAAGTCCAGGGTGGCATCCCTTCCATAAAAACACCCCTCTTCAACTTTCATCCACATGAATGCATGAATAAAAGAGGCCAAAGAGCCTAAATGAAAACATGTGGTCAATGTAAGCATAAACAAATAAAAAGTCTCAAGTGGAATCGAGGAGAGACAAATAAAATAACTGAATACCAAATAAGGTCTCAAGTCGAATAGAGGAGAGATCACATAATTGGGATCATTCCATGTCTTTCTCCCCCTTTTGTCCAATTTTCATACCCAGGGGACTTATAAAAATTCTCCCCAAACAGCCAAATAGCCCTGACTTGTTCTTACTTCTATTTGCACAGACATATCAAGAGTACTATTGATATGAAAGAAGTTCTTTGTAGGTTCTGGGGTTTAGCGATTAGAGGAAAAAACCCCAATTGGGGGATATCGAAGTGTTACTATGTGACCCCAAGGATTAGGTTCACTTGATTATGATTGGTGGAAAGGGGACCATGAGGTTTGCTTGATTGGGAGAGGAAGGTCTGGAACTTAGTATCAATTGTTGATATCCTTTTTATTTTTCTTTACTCAGATGAGCAAAGGATTAAGTCTGGGGGTACTTTGATGAATATATTTTTACCCATTTTTACATGTTGTTTTATTCTCTTTTGGGGGTTGTTGTGTCTCTGTTTCATATTCTTATCTTTATATTCACTTAAATGTAATAATTTTCCCTTTTTATATTTTAATGCATTTTCATATGTATTTCATGCAAACTCAGCCAAAGTTGCACCATGACACCAATATGGATGATTAAGCCCTCGTGATGCAACGCCTCTAGGGAAGGAAGGCCCAAAAGCTTTGCTTTTGATCACCTTCCAACCACCTAGTCAAGTGAGCAATTCTGCCATTTGCCCAACTTGAGCCACTCTTCGGATGAAGTCCTTCTGAATTTGATGTCCAGATGCATGCTCCCAACATTTAGTCCATTCCGATTCACTCCATACTGGTCATCCAGAGAGCCAGATGTGAGGTCCAAATTGAGTAACCCACATGAGTTGCCTGTTAGACCAAGTACATACCATGCAAGTAGATGCCTACGACCACAAGAATTCAGCTTTAGGGTTTTAGAGGTGAGGAATGAATCTATAAAAGGGAATCCCCATCATCCATCAAAAGGGTCTTTGATTGGTAATTATAAGCCACATTGCACAACACAAACCCTAGTGAGGAGTGAGGAGGCAGTGGCCGCATCGAAGAGATTGGTTTTCCTGCACCAGGCGTCATGGCCTTCATCATTCTTCTTGTTATCTCTTTGTCATTGTTCCTCACCATGAGCGAGTAAATGCCTTGTGTTGGGGCATGGGGACTAGCCCTGATTGTCAGTATTTTATCTTAGCTTGTATCTAAACTTGATAATATAGTTGCTAAATAAATTATCATTTTGGTCGATCACTTGCTTTACAAATTGATGACTTGTTCTTCATATTAGTTATAATCTAGGATATGCAGAATGATTTGAGCATGATTAGAACAACATAATGATCTTATTATCCCCTTGAGTTGTTAGCAAGGGATAGTGAGGTGGTTGGAGTTCAATCTGCTACGTCCCGGGGATGGTCAGTCATAAGTACATGAGTTTAGTGGCATAGGAAAGGAAATTGGGTGCCGAGGATGGTCGATTCCAAGGTAGTCTGTACTAGGTGATGACCAGTTCCCATGAGGATGCAACAACTAAGCTTTGATTTAGAAACAAATATCGGAGAGTTAGATCTGGTTAGGATAATTATGCATGTCCAAGTAGCAAAACCCCATGCTCTGTGCTCTTTAATACCTGTTATTTACTTCCTTAATCTTCATTTATTTTGGAAACAATTTAGTTTAATCAATCCTTCAATTATCTGGTAATAAATATTACTCTTACTGTTTCAGAATCTATTTAGTTACTTAAAAAGGTTGTCCTTTGGGTTTGATCTTCAAGCCTACTACAATAAGGCTTCCACTCATGTAGAGTGGGGAATTAGTGCACTACTTTTGGTAAACCTAGGAGATTATTCTTTTAGGATTTTTCCTAGTGCAACTTTGTAGCCCCATTAAAAGACCCCTGACCTATACTAATTAATAAAAATTCTTGTTTTCCCAAAATCCTATGCAATTAAATATCGGTACTTACTACACATATCCCACGACTTCCTCTACACCAATGCGTTTCCACAACACCTTCTTCCTAAAATTTTGCACATGCCTATCTAAGATCAAATTGGGCCCTCAACATTAGAGACATCATCCTCTAAAGGACCTCCACTAATTCCATCATCCGCTCCCTATCAGGGTGACACTTCCTCAACATCAAAACATAGAAAACATTATGCAACCCATGCAACTCTAGCGGTAACTCCAAGTTGTAAGCCACCTTTCCAACTTGATCTATTATAGGGTAAGGTCCCTTAAACCTAGGAGGCTCTCTTACCCTTTTTTCAACCTTAGAACACCTTTCCAAGCAGAGACTTTGAGATACACATGGACTCCAACTTGGAATTCTAAAGGTCGATTGCAATTGTCTACATAAGATTTCTACCTATCATGTATTGTCTTAAACTATTACCTAATCACCTTGACCTTATCTACTAGTCTACTGAACCAACTAAGGACCCAACAAGCAGCAACAAGGTGACCTATAATGTCTTCCATACAAATCCTCCTACGATGTGTTATATATAATCCTCTAGAAACTATTTCTCTAAAAAAATTCAATCAGTTGAGTGAATATTCCAACTCCCAAGAAACTAAAGTACACATGCCCTCAACAGATCCTGCAATGTCTGTATAGTCCATTATGACCAACCATCTGTATATTGGTGAAAAATTGTATTGAATCTCAACCGTGTCCCTAAAGCTATATGTATACATTCCCAAAACCATATCATAAATTGAGGACCCATGTCTGTTACTAGTGTAGCAGGTATGTTGTGAAAACAAACTATCTCATCAATGTATATATATGCCAACTTATCTAAGTTGTAGGTAGTCTTGATCAATAAAAAGTGAGCTGACTTTGTCAATTGATCAAAGATCACCCAAATGGAATCATGACCTTTTGATATATTAGGATGACCAACCACAAAGTCCATGATTATAAGATCACATTTCCACTATGGATTTACAAGGCTGCAATATCCCTACAAGCTTTTGATTCTCTTCATCGACCCATTGACAAATTGGACACTTGGCTAGAAACTCCACCTCATCATGTTTCAAACCCAACCACCAGTATGAGTCCTTGAAATTATGATACATTTTTGTACTCTAAGATGCGTTGTGTACATCAAGTAATGAACCTCCTCAAGTACCATCTTCTTCAAATCTCTAACTTTCCAAACCACCATCTAGTTGCAAAAACACATTATCCGTCAATTTTCTCATGAAATATATCATGCTTCATGTTACCAAACTATTATCTGATATCAAGTCTCACAGTATCATCCCTCTTGACATCTTTGATCTTAAGTATCAATGTCAACTTCACATGTAACTATGCCATTAATTCTTCCAACCAGGAGAACTCCAACTATACATTCATCTACTAAAGAGACATCACAATGTCCCTCTTGTAACAAGCCAAAGGGTACATCTATAATTTATCTATAGATGATGATGAAGATGAAGATGGCTATTTTCTCAACATATCAGCCACTACATTTTCCTTACTTTGATGATAGTCTATCATATAGTCTTTCTCCTTGATGAGCTCACTCCATCGCCTCTACATCATGCTTAACTCCTACTTCTAGAAGATGTACTGAAGATTCTTGTGATCCATGAAGATTTGACATTTCTCTCCATACAGACGGTGTCTTCAAATCTTAAAAACAAGAACAACAACTATAATTCCAAATCATGAGTTAGGTAGTTCTCCTCATATTAATTAAGCTATCGAGAAGAAAAAAATCATGTTATTATTTTGTATCAACTCACATCCTAACCCATTCCTTGAAGCATCACAAAAATGGATGTAGCCTTTCCTAGGCTCTGGTAGTCCTTCAACAATTGAAAAGGACACTAGCACTTCTCATCCCAAACAAAAGATACACCCTTCCAAGTTGGCCTGCTGCATGAAGTTCTTGATGAACCTCATGTAGTAACTAGATAAACCTAAGAAGCTTTGAACCTTTATCAGTGTCTTGGGATACTTCCAATCCAACATGGACTCCAACTTCTTAGGGTCTAAACAAACGCCCTCTATAGAGTTGACATGACCAAGAAAAGACACATCATCCAACTAAAACTTGCACTTGATGAACTTAGCATGTAACCTGTGTTTCCTCAAAAACTCCAAAGCTTAACAGAGATGTTGTCATGTTGTTGTTTGGATCTAGAGTACATCAAGATATCATCTATGAATAGGTGCATGAATAGGTCAAGTATGGTCTGAAAACTCTATTCATCATATCCATAAACATTATTTGTGCATTGGCTAACCCAAACATCATAATCACAAACTCATAATGACCATACCTAGTCCTAAAATAAGATTTAGGTATACCACCTACTTTGATCCTCAATTGGTGATACCCTAACCTCAAATCTATTATGTAAAACACAATGACACCTCTCAACTAATCAAACAAGGCATCTATCCTTGGAAATGAATACATGTCCTTCATAGTGAGCTTTTTCAACTATAGGTGGCCTATGAAAAGCCTCATCAAACAATCCTTCTTCTTCACAAATAACATTGAAGAACCCAGAAGGGCAGCCATCTCAGATCCAAGAAAGCTATTCAGGATGAAACGTCTCTAGAGAAGGTCAATATTGATTTACAAAGACAAACTTTGATCTATTCTAGTGAAGAAATTGAAAAAAATGTAGAGAAATGGAAACCATACCTAATGAGATATGTGGTGGGTTTTAGACCGCATATTCCTACATTTTAGCGGTATTTGAAGTAGATTTGGGTACTCAAAGCATCCATTGAAGTCCTTAATCATGATTGGGGCTTCATCCTGATATGGTTCTTGGACAATGCATATTTGGAAGTGATATTAGATGGAGTAGCATGATTTGTTAGAGATAAGCTATTGATACTGATGAGATGGAAGCCATGACAACAGTTGGAGATGGAAGCCATGATAAAAGTTAGCTAAATTCAAGTTGGTTGAGGTGCCAATTTGGATATAGGTGCATGACTTACCACTTGAACTCTGGGAGAAGAGCATGTTCAATAGAATAGATTCATTTCTGGGAGTTGTGTTGAGAACTGATCGAGCCACTCATCACTTCAAGAGACTGGAGTTTGCTAGAATGCAGGTCCTTGTTTCTACAAATTTTGGGTTTATTGAGAGTTTGGAGGTCGCAAGTGATAAAGGAGATCCTAAGAAGATTACCTTTGTGTATGAATGGAAGCCAAAACAATGCACAATTTTTGACCTATTTGGCCATAAGTGTTAGGAAGTTGAACCTCAGAAATAGGTGAAGAAGGTTTGGGTTCATAAGAAGCCTAGTCAAGTAACTAAGGGAGCTAGTGTTGTAGTTGAGAGAGTTGATACAACTAGCACTTCCAAGGTTTCTGAGAGTGTTTTGGTTGATGCCAATAAGCCTACTAAGAATGTACATGTGAATGATGAGATGAGAATTGATTCAGAGGGTTCCTCAAAAACTTCAGAGAAGGAGATTTTTCATGGTACTTGTGACAGTTTTGAAGATAATAGTGCTGATTTGGAGGATTCAGGTGCTTCGATGGTGATTGATCTTATTACACCTCCTAATTACACTGATGTCTCAAGATCTGCTAAATCATATTAGGAATCATATGGTTTCCTTGTTCCAAATAAGTCAAAGAAAGATAAAACCAGAAATACTAGTCCCTCTTATGAGTCTCCTAGACCAAATTCCTTCAATAACATATTCAAAAACCTTGAAGAGGAGGTAATCATAGAAGAAATTGAGATTCCAGTGAAGTATTGGATGAAAAATGTTCCAATGGATGAATCAAATCTTTCCATTGTCTCCTAGAACATTAGGGGTTTAAATAATAAATCCCTTAAAGTCTGGGAGGAAATAAATAAGGTGAAGCCTTACATCATTATCATGAATGAGACTAGAATCAGAGATAAGAAGGTGAAGAGAATTCTTAGGAAGCACTTTTTGGATTTCAACTGGATGTCTAATCACTCCTCACATGAGCTGGGAAGGGTAGTCATTCTCTAGAAAGAGGAATCTTGTATTATGACAATATCATCGAGATTGATAAGTGTATTCAAATTAAAGTCATAATTGATAGTCAATAGATCTTTCATATGGCAATATATGGACATAACAATGATTGTGATAGAAGCAAGTTGTGGGATAAATTTGAAGAGCTTCATTCTATTGTTAATCTGCCTTGGGTAATTATTGGAGACTTCAATGTTGTCAGGATGGATAGTGAGAAGATTGGGAGAGTCCCTTCTACAAAGAAATCTATGGAGGACTTCACTAGATGTCTTCTCTATTATGATCTTTTTAATATTATTTTGAATGGTCATGGGTTCTCATGGGACAATCACCAAGGTGTATATAGATTTTTTACTTCTCGTATTGACATGATTTTTATAATATTAGTTTCATGAAAAGGTATTCTAATTATTTTGGTTTTCTTATTACTAACACTATTAGTGATCACAAAATTCTGAGGTTGATGATTGGTGAAAGGAAAAAAGTTAATGCCCCCTTTAGATTCATCAACACTTGGATAGAGAGGAGTGGTTTTTTGAATACTGTGAGGGAAGGTTGGTCCACCAACAAAGAAGGGTTCCCTTTATTCAATGTATATTCCAAAATAAAGAATCTGAGATGTAAGCTTATACAATGGAATAGAGACGAGGTTGGTAATATATAAGATAATGCTCGGGCACCTGAGAGTACTCTTTTTGAGGCCCAGGTTAAGTTGGATGTGAATCTCGCTAATATCATTTTGAGAGACAAGATTGCCTAGTGTAGGAAGATTGTCCATGATGCTCTCAAGACAGAAGAGTCATTTTTGAGGCAGAAGTCGAGAGTTCAGTGGTTGAAGGAGGGGGGTTACAACACAAAAAATTTACTCTTTGATCAAAGTGAAAAGACATAATAATCACATCAAAGGCCTCGATATGGATGGGATTCTGAGCATGAATGCTAATGATATCAAAGAGTATATTCAAAATTTTATAAAGCTTTTCAACAATGGTCATTCAATCAATGTATCCCTATTGGATGATCTTAATTTTGTTAAGATGGATGATGTTCATAGACTCTCCTTAGACATATTTGTTACTTCCTTTGAGATTGAGGAGGTTGTCAAAAATCTAAAAACTAACAAATTCCATGGACCAGATGTCTTTAATGGCATGCTTTTCCAGAATTGCTAGAGTATCATCATTTCAGATTTGATGGAGGGTGTTCATCATTTTTTCAAAATAGGTAGATTGTTGAGAGAGGCGAATATGACTTTCATTACTCTTATCTGAAAATTTAAATATTTTCAATCTCTCAAGAATTTGAGGCCGATGACTTTATGTAATTTTTTGCTTAAAATCATTATGAAAGTGGTTATTAATAGGCTTCACTCGGTTATTTCTTCCGTCATCAATTCTAGTAGTGTGCTTTCATCAGGGGACAAAGTATCCATGATGGTGTTCTCCTATCCAACAATATTATTCATGATTTTAATAAGAGAGGTGGGCAACATAAATGTGCATAAAATTGGATATATCTATGGCTTATGACTTTGTATCTTGGGAAGCCTTGTTTTGTGTTGTTGATCACATGGGGTTTCCTCCATGTTGGAGGGTCTGGCTCAAGGAAATATTTTCAACTACTGCTTATGAGATCCTGCTTAATGGAGAACCTATGAACCCTTTTAAACCTAGTAATGGCGTAAGACAAGGCAACCCTTCGACGCCTTAATTTTTTTTATGATGATGTTGGTCTTCTCCTGTCTTATGGATAAAGTAGTTAGTGAAGGAAATATCATGCCTCTTAGTGCATCGAGTAACATGGTTGTCTCTCACTTGATCTTTTCTAATGAACTTGTGGTCTTCCTAGAAGCAGATGGGGATAATGTGAGATCTCTCAAGAGGGTCCTTGACAATTTCTATGTTGCTACTGGTTTGAAGTTGAATGTTGATAAAAGTTCTATCCTATTTAGTACTAGCGCGCATAGAGAGTCCATTAGCAATATTTTGGGAATCAATGAAGGGGAGCTTGTTAAAAATTATATTGGTATCCCCTTGTTCATTGAGAAATTGTAAAGGAAACATTGTGGCCCTTTGTCAGATAAAATTAAAACTAAATTGTATGGTTGGAAAAATAAGTAGCTCTCAATGGAAGGTAGGTTAGAGTTGGCTCAATCCACCCTTTCCTCTATTCATTTATATTGGACAAATTGCTTTCCCCTTCCTTGCTTTGTCATTGATGACATTGAGAAATTGGTTAGAGATTTCATTTGGGGGTTTTCTGAGAATCATTTCAATATCCATTTGATAAAATTGGACTCTGCAACTAAACTGAAGGATGAAGGTGGTTTAGGTATCTGATCTATCATAGACATTAATATTTCTTCTATGGTCTTTCAAGCATGGAACATAGCCAAGGTATTTCAACAAAGTTTCCTTCTGGTTGGTCAGTGAGAATAGTGTTTTTTCTTGGCATCTTAATAGAGTCATTAAGGAGAGGGACATTCTTAAGAGCCATGTCAGCTACTCTATTGGAAATGGTAAAAACATTTCCTTTTAGGATGAACCTTGGCTTCCTAGAAGTCATTTTGTGGTTGATATTTTGGTAAGACAAATTATCATTAAACTTGGGTTTAAGTCAGATTATAAGTTGGAGAGTCTAATCACCAATGTACACTAGATTCGAGACAATGTCAGACTCCATAAAGATCTTAATCATCTTTTGAGAAATCTTGACAAGCCATCTTCTCAGGAGGACAAAACCCTCTTTGAAGGACTTGACACATTCAAAATCAAGAATGTATGGGAGATACTTTGTACTAAAGGTAGCTTTTAAATGGATCTAGAAGTAAAAAGTTCCTAGTTGATTCTATGTTTATGCCTAGAAATTGGGGCATGGGAAGCTTCTGACTATGAACTATATTAGGAGGATGGGGATCACCACTCCGTCTTGTTGCTTCCATTGCAAGAAGAGTGAAGAAGACACCAATCACTGCATGTTCACTTGTGTATACTCATCTCATGTTTTGAGGGAAGCAGTGAAGTTTGGTTTCCCTATTTTCCCGAGTAGTGTATTTGACTTGGTCTGTTGTGGTGACAAGAGGAATCATCTCCTTGCCTTTTGTATCTTGCACTAACTTTTGGGAGAGAGAAATGCTAAAGTGAATTTAAATAGGGACAAAGAATGGAGGATTACTTGGGAGTCTATTCTAAAAGATTTTTTCCTTTCTTGAGAGTGGTTTGAATCTATAGTTCATGTCATGCCACCTTCTGTTGCTTGGATTCCTGGTCTGAAGAGGGAATTTCACGCTAAGAATTAGGGGTTGTTGAAATGTTGGGGATTCAATGTATGGGATGATCTTACTTTTTCTCCTACTGAACTATTGCGATTCATGGTCCTTTAATATGTGATTGTTGAGGACTCTTTGATAGGAAGAAGGTTTGTCTCTCTATTGAGATGGGGGTTGTGCAACTTGTTTTTTGGGTTGCCTTCTTTCTTACTTTAGGTTTTGTTTGGACATGGGAGATTGTTCTCATGTCTAATGTGAATTCTATACTCCCTTGTAAATAGTCTTTTTTCTCTATAGGAAGAGGCTATACTTGTAATTAATAAAAATCCAAAAAAAGGAGTACAAGAGATTAGGTTACCAAAAAACATTGAAGCACCCTAAGGGGACATGCTCGGCCGCATAAAACCCTTTCGTAGCAACTCATGCAACTACTTATTCAACCCCTTCATCTCATATAGAGCTATCTTATGAGGTGCATGTGCTACGGGTTGTGTACCAGGAATTAGATTGCTTTCAAAATCAATATCTCTCAGGAGTGGAATACTGAGAATCTCATAGGGGAAATCATCCTCAAAATCGTGAACCATAGGTACATCTTGGATGCTAGGACTCCTCACCTTGGTATCTACCACATGTGCCACATAGGAGAATCTTCCCATCTCTTTGGAAGGTCCAAGAGATATTCCCATCCCAAAATTTTGCAACCTTAGAACCATAGTCCAAGACAACCTTGTACTTATAAAATGTAATCATCCCTAAGATTATATCGAATTCATACATATTAGGAGGCATAAGATCCACTCAAATACTACATATTGAAAAGAAATAATGCAACATGGATGCACCTCCCACAACACACTGCAACCAACTAAAGGCAAATAGGCAAGTTATAAATGATTATCATCTTTCTAGTGATAAACAAGTGTGTCACACCCATGTAAACCAAAATAGATAAATATACAAATGCAAATCAATGCAAATGAAAATTTTCCATCTTACTATCATGAGTTCGGGTTGATCACTTCTTCCGGTTGACTTATAGCATTGAAACTAGTCATTTCTTGTTGATGTTCCTAACCTTGTCCTCTACCTATAAGTCTAGAAGACCTTGCTTGAGATGTTTGGCCACTTACTTTTCCACTACAAATATTGTACAGTTGTTGCAAGCCATGTTGGATCTGCCTTGCCTATTGTGAAACTTCCTTGTTCCTCTGAGAGCAAGACCACTAGACACATCCAACTTGTTTACACTTGAAATAAGTACTTGTATCATACAACATCCTAGGCTTCCATGTCACATACATCAATCCAAACTACTCATCTCAGCTAGATGAAAACTATGACATATCCCTTTCATAGGAGACCAATATGATTGTACTTGTTGGCTTGGAAACTAACAAACTCTTATGTGACTATGGATACTACTATCATTGTTGTGGTGTACAAAACCTCAACTTCTTGTAACTATATGACCACTATCCTTGAAACTGAGTTGACCTCTTCCTCATATTGGTGTCTTTCAGTTCACTATTGTCCTCTATATTCTCTCATTGTTGTCCTCTCTATCCTCCTAAATATATCCATAAAGGTATAAAACCTATGCCACTTGTGCCAACTTGGCATTCAAGCCCTTCATAGACCTTCTAATCCTTTCATTCTCCATACTCTCTATGAGGAAAAAACCTCAAAAAATCCATGCAATTCACCTCATAGTCATTCATAGACCATGATCCTTGGTGCAATCACTCAAACTAGGCCATCTTCTAGCCCAGATACGAATAAAGAAAGTAATGTCTCACAAACTCCCACCAAAATGCATCCCAAGTAGTCACTTCACTTGGTCTCTTCTATTTTTCAATGGCCCACTAGTGGCCAACACTACCCTTTAAAAGGTATATAGAATGCTTAACCTTGTCCTCCTCAATGATATCCAAGATATGAAACACATTCTCCAACTCCATTAGCCACATATCTGTGTCTGTCAGGCCCGTTGTTCATGCATACTCAATGGCTACCACATGCTTCAACCTCTCAAAGGTCTTTGCTACTCCTTGTGACTCAACTGTTGGGGAGGTTCCCTAGAGGGAGGTACATGGCCATTGTTGGCCAAATATGTTATTGATGACATTATCTTCCCAAGCATAGATTGTAAGGTTGGGTGAGTTGAGGTTACATGATCTAAATTATGTGAGACGAGTTGTTCTGGCCCCAACTCACATACACCTTTTTCTAGTACCTACCTCCTACTTCCACTTACAGGTTTCACAAAATGACTGTTAGCATGTTCTTCATGTTCTCCAAACATATATGCATAACCATAAACCATTGTTACATATGTAAGATATGTAAGAACAAATACAACACCTAAGTCATATGTCCTTATATACTTAATGAACCTAAGGTTTTGATACCACAAAATGTGACAACCCACCACACAAAATGATATTACTCATAACCAAAATATCGATCAAACACCAATTAACCATATTACCAAAAAGGTCAAAATTAAAATCAAATAAAAAATTCTAAACATTCTATATGAGCACTTGGACAAAGGTCCAAACTTTACATGTATATATAACATGTAACTTTATAAGAATTTTATAGCATCAACCACAAACTACATATAAAATATGTTGCTAGATATTTACAACATATAGATTGTTCATAGCATACAAACAAAAAAGATTTGATATACATCACATACAAATCCCCTCTGTCTAAAACCTGAGAGTACATGGATGACTCTAGGACTCTAACCAAGACCAACCAACCTCTCATCTCTACTGATCTCTAAATTGAGGCTCCTCACTACCGAAGGTCTGACCACAATGTTGGTCACCTAAAAGATGTAGAAAACCACAGGGTGAGACCCCAAGTCCTAGTAATATGATATAAAAGCTTATTACATTTATTGCTTACTAGCAGATTGTGTAAATATAATCAATCAAAGAAGATAATATAACAAGTTAGTGAACTAATAAGAGACTACATATAGAACATGTATAACTAAGGGTATAAATACATATAATTTAACATGTGAAGATAATAATCACATATAATATTAGCAGAATAGAAAAGCAGTAATTGCCATACAATGTGATTCATTAAATATCCTTAAATAGTTGTACTACATGGCTGAATTACACATTGTATTAATCCATGGGTAGTTTGATGTGTACCTCAAACTACTAGATGACAACTATGAAGTTGCAATCAGCCCCATATAAGATCTAAGATGACCAAAATCCTAAAGATCTCTTCTCCTCAGTCAGTATGACTAAAAACTATAGTGGCACAATGACCCAACCTACCCATAGGGGCAAAACAGACATTCCACAAAAAACTATGTTCATCCTAGGTATACAGGTTTTGATAGTACAAACTAGAGTATACCGCCCTCAAATATGAGTTATGAACTCATCCAATCTGAATCATATAAAATTGGAGAGAGAGACTCAACTACTCTCTATAACCTTCAAATCTAGATGACAGAGATAAACCCTCTATGCACTAGTATATACTCAATAGTATATGGACTTGAGCTCCTTCTCATAATTATAATTGCTATAAAGATTACTCATTTTTATATCCAACAAGTTCTAACACTATGATAGTTCTATGGTCACAAGACATTACATTATTAGGATTAAACTTGATTAATTTGGTTAGTTTAATAGTTTTTGACATCACAAATCAAGTTACATACAAGTCACCTAGAGGTATTTATGAAATGAATCATGTATTGCGACCTCTAAAGGTATAACATGTATAAAATAGTTTTCAAGTTAATCAATCATGGTATATCTAATCATCCTTAACCATAAAGAGTACCAAACCATTATTTGGGGCAGATGAAATTTGTCATTAGGAGTACAATAGTGATATATCCCTATAGGAATCTCATTAGCCCAACACATTAAGTCTAATTTGTCATTAAGACCATAGCAGTGATATCTCCTTATAGGAATCTCATTAGAATATGAAATTGTGTTGGTAGCCTTATAAGTATATACAAAATAACATCTAAAATTTCACTTAAAAATTCCAACAGATGCAAAAGTTATGTTATTTTCAAGATTGAGGTATAGAAAGGTTAAAACCTAGAATAGATGAGTTACCTTTACTATTAGGATTTCATTCAACCATAGTCTAACAACATAATGGTTGTGGAAAGTTCTAAAACGACTATCAAACATTATTCAAATAGTAAGGAAAGGTGTGTAGGTCTGTTTCACATCTTATGATATAAGAATACCATAAAAATGACATTTTAGTAGCATATGCACATGTATTTCGAATTTATTCCATGCATGTTTAAGGAGGGTATTTAACTCATAGCATGAAAAATATTTTGGGGTTAAATAAGATGTGCAAATATTGTATCTCCATTAAGATGTGCAAATATTGTATCACCATCTTATTCACACCAAACAATCCATTAAAAGATCATATTTTAGAACAAAAAGGGATTTTAGAGAAAAATTAGTGTTATGCATGTAACAAGTAGGCAAGAAATGTATCAAAAGTTATATCTCTTACCTCAAGGTGAATAAAAAATACACACATCAAGGATCCACCAAAAAGAGAAGCAAAGATTCGAGCTTTATCCTCCAAAACTTCAAGAAAGCTCCTTTCCTCAAGGACGAAGTGGATCTAGAACAAAAGGTTAAGAAAATGGGGTTCTTTAACCATATGCAGAGTTTTCATCTTGAAGCACCATGGTTCTTGGGCATAGTAGAAGATAGAATGGGGAAAAATCAAGAAAAAGAGTTTAAGAGATAAGATCTTACAAGTAGGGAGCATAAACTAGGTTAGAAGGCTTAGATATATCCTAAGGAGGCTAGATTTAATTAAGGCATGCACCAACATGCATCCACAGTCTCTTAGAGGCCTTCCCATCATCTATTGATAGTTTCTTGTTGGTATCTAGAAATAGAGATGAGTTTAGTAAAATCTTCATTAGATGGGAGTGGGAGGGGTATTTATAAGTAGGATGAAAGATAGAATGTAAAAGGGTCTAAAGTAGTATTTCTATCTGTCACAGGGCCAATATTACCATAAATTGGGTGCCCAAAACCTCCATTAGTTGACAAATAATGAAAACAATAATTCTATTGGTTGATGACCACCCAAAAATTTCATTGTTTTGCAACCACTCATAATAACCATTGGTTTGTGAATTAACAACCATTGGTTTTTAAACATAAAAAACAACCATCAGTTTGTGAATGTGCAGAACAATCATCGGTTTGTGAATGTGAAAAACAACCATCGGTTTGTGAAGACACATCAACTATAAATTTATGAATGTGCAGAACAACCATCAGTTTTTGAACATGCATAACTTCTATTGGTTTGTGAACAATCAGAACAAACATCAATTTGTGAAGATGCAAAACAACCATCGATTTGTGAACATGCAGAACAATCATCAATTTGTGAACATGCAAAAATTCCATCAGTTTGTGAACAATAACAACCACTGGTTTGTCAACATACAAAACAACCATCAATTTGTGAAGCTAAATAGGCATCACCAAGTGCACTTACCATTACCACCATACTAGTCTATTATAAGGAATCAATACCTTATACAACAAGGTTAAAAAATCAAACTAAGATGAAATTCTACAATATTATCAAGAAAACACTATAAAAAATATGCATGTATAAATATGGAAGTTAGACCCATCAAAATGAGAAAATTGCAAATAATCCCACAAACATACATAAAGTTGTAGAACTTGAGAAAACGAAGTCCAAATTGGTTCAAATTTCAAATATATATCTATCAGCTAGTATTAAAGCATAATATAAAGTTTAATTATGATAATAATCAACCAATTAAGACAAACAAGCATGTTTATGAATTGACTCAGGTCAAGGGCCTTACATCGCATGTTGTAGAGGACTATGTTTGACTTTGTAGGAGGAGGTTTCTTTCTAAAAAATTATACTGGAAAATAATAATAGATCTTGAAAAAAATTTCATGAATCAATCACTGGATGAGATCATAAAAACCCAAAGTTTCCTCAGAGGTGAAGGAGATGCCAGGATTGAGTTCCCATCTCAACTCATAGAGAATATAGAGACAATTGTACCTATAGTAAGCTTGGTGATAAGATGCTAAAATACACATACACTCCTCCATGTCTGTGAAAATATGTGGAGGGAGTTCCTTTCCTTGACAGACCAAAGAAAGGGAAGGTTGACATGAAGTTTCTAGTGGACCAACTCACTGAGGTTCACCAATTTTGTACTCAAATCCCTTTTCTACTTGATGATCATACACTTATGTTTGCATACACAATATTGGTGTGTCATCTTCAAGAAGTCATTAAAGAACTTGATGAGGTCATAAGTGAAGGCCTAACTCTTCCTATGTTTATTCAAGCCAATGGCATATGACTCTAGAAGGGTGCAGCGGTGAAGGTAGTCAATGATTGAATCTCCTACTTTATTTATGACACTCAATTCCTTATCCTTCCTAATGAGTGTAGTGATAAGGATGTATGTATTCATAAATAAATCATGTAATTCATGCCAATTACATCTTCTCCGGGATGGGTAATAGTGAAGTTGTATTACCAAACTTCAGCATAATCCTTCATTATTAATGCAAAAAAAACCACTCATTCCTTTTTATAGAATATCATAGTCTCTAAGATGTAATTGACTGAGAATAGTCAGTCCTCTTCTTTCTCCACTTGGTCCTTCATGCTTTTCCCTAGAATCATGTCGGGATTGATATCTAGGAGTTTTGGTAGTGAGGTGTCTTCATATTTAGCTAACTTAATGAAAAATTGTTCCATTGCATTTGCAGGAATTCCTTAAAATAGTTCCAACATCTTGTTTTGAGATGGTTAGGGAGGTTCCACTGGGTGTTGGTGTAGAGTCTTATTTGATCTATATTGTTCACATTTCCTCTCCTTTCACGAGAGTTCCCCTCCCACAATAAAAATTAGAGAACCTTGATCCATACATAGAACTATAACATGAGATACTACTTAGTACTTCTATATAGAGAGGATCTCATCTATGATTTAGGGAGATGATGGTGTTGACTTTAGTGTCTTTTGTATTGTCTAATCTGATGACTAGATATAGAAACCACATGGGCATATCTTATTTTTTAAACTCTATAGGATTCTATCAATTAAGGCTTAAGTATCACAACACAAATTTTTTTTGAAAGAAAAATCCTAGCATAGTACCATTTCCCCAAACACGTGACTTACAACAAATTTGCATTCTAAAATAAAAATGTCAATATGAACCTTATAACGATATTTTGAACTTCTAGATTCACTTATCAAACATTCTAGATAAAAAATACTCATTAGATATCAGAAAACCTTGTTTATGAATCCCCCAATGAACATGTTTTTTTTAATCTTGGATGGGCTCTAAGGGGGGTGAATAGAGCTAAAAACACTAAAATAAAATTCATTAGACCTTCAAGCTAGATCACAAGATAGGGTTGCAAACATGGAATTTGAGTGCAAATCAAATATACGTAGCATGGGGGAAATAGATTGAACAAGCACAAGACCACAAGTTATGTAGAGTCAATCCATACTCCAAACTAGGAGTAAGCAGTCCACTACCTAGAGAGGTCAAGCTCTAGGATTTTGCAACCATTGAATACTTATATTCCATTATAATACATAAAACAAATGACCTTCCTTTACCAAGCCAAGGATACCTAATCTTCCCTTTAAGGACAAGGGAGACAACAACCTACCCAAGGACTTACCTATTTGTAATGACCACATCCCCCTTTTATCCCCTATACATGCAGACTGAGAGGGCAAGGGCAATTAACATGAATACATAATTGAGGTAAATCAAATAACAAGAAATAATTAATAAATTTCACTAAATAGGAGAAGAGATTGTACAAGATAAATTTTCCACAAAGGAATTACATAATTTGATTTTCTAGAGTCTGTAATATAAAACTAACTAAATCCTCTAGAATTACATTACTTCTTGTTTGTTTGGTATCTTCTTATCTAGATGTCCAATTTTCATTATAATTTAAGAAAAGATAGTAGATTATCCTAAAACTCTGAGAAAATAATTCGGTGAGTATCACAAGTTATACTGGTATGTGGGGGAAACAAAATAATCACACATAAGTGTACCAATTTATCAACCATAGCATCAAATATGATTTTAAAAATCAAACTTGCATTTTATTTCTAACTTCTCACTTATTCTCTATGGGAACTCCCTCAGAGGAGTATTCATGTGGGGAACCCTATCTCTAGGGTGATCCCTACAGTGGATGCAACAACATATATATAGGCCTTAGCCCGATCACCTACCAACTTAATGTGGACCTTTCTCTCACATAAGCCTCTGGCCTGAAGTGACTCATCACCATAGTGATATTTCTTACATTTCACATGTATCTCTTCCATCCATCATTGATAGTTGAGAAAGTTATTCTTATATAGTATGATAATCATAGTCACTTTAAATATTGCATGAATTAAATAAACAAGCAAGCATGTAATTGTAATCATTTTGGAAATCCTCGAAAAACTAGTGTAGTTTAGTCTTAGGTGTATCCACATACCTATTTCAAAATTAACTTGGTGATGTCTAAGAAAAAGATAAGCAAGCAAGAAACTACCCTGAAATTAAAGCATAATACCCATGTGTTACTACTTTAGCCAAAATCTACCATTAATGGCTGACTTAGGTTCTAAGTAAGGGTTTTGGGTCAACTTAGGGTTTTATTAGAGTTTTGGCTTCCTAAACCCTGATTATCACTTCTCATTCTCTTTTAGGTTACAAACCCTAATCTTGACATTATTGTAGTTTTAGTCTCTAAGAAACCCTAATTCATCAGATTATGGTTTGTTAAGTTCACATAGTTTCCAAGTTTCTCTTTTTATCCATAAAAGACCAATATTTTATTATCAATATCAATTGAACACATCAGAATCATAAAAACTTTAAACTTAGGGTTCTAGTTCATTAACTACATTAAAGTTAACATCTTTAGATACTTTTAAAACTAGAAGCAGATTTAGGCATTGCACATATTTTATTGGATTACTTACATTTTTCTAAGAAAAAATGAATATGACATGCCTTTATTTGATTATCCTACTAACTACTAGAATTTTTAAAAATTAAAACATTTTAGGCCAATGAGGGCTTGCCACCTAGGAAGAGAGGCTTGGGCTTCATCATGCCAACTCGGTTGGGTTGGCCTATCGACTCTTGCCAAGTCGACGACCCACTCATGTGGCTATCTAACTAATTAAGTGAGAAAAGGCTAGAAAAAGACTATATATCCCTTACCTCCTCACTTCACGCATGAGGGCACCTAAAGTCTTTTCCTTGCCTCCCTTCTTCAACCTTAGTTTTGTCTTCTCGTGAGCAGACTATGCAGTCAACGTCAAGGTTTACTTTAACAACGAGATCACCAGTAAGTGAACTGAGAGCACCTTTGCCTTTTGCTTGCTATGGAAACTTCAATGATGGTCTCAATTGCCATGGTGGTCATTGGACTCACTCAGACGAGTAGATGGATCTCTAACAAGACATCAAGAAGAGGCAAGGGGACAAGGACATGATGGATTGCTTAATTGAGGGCAAAGACATGTTCAGGGAGCAACACATGATCTTTGTGATCATTTAGATGGGTTGAAGAGGGATCATGCCCCTATATATAGTCTAAGGTTGGCAATGGTCGCCCCTACCAATTGGGAGATTCTTCTAGAGGTCACAAATCTATGTACAAGTCGGGGTGATTCGGTGCAAAAAGCTCTCACGAAAACAATGGATTATTTTCCTGATCCAAACGTGCATCAAATTGCTTAGATATCAGCTTGAAAAGCTAGCGTGTTAGTGTCCTGATTTCTTTTCTTAGATGAGGTAGGTGATGAGGGCATCACCATTGGATTTGAGATCCAACAGTCCTCAAGCCGCATGTAAGAAATAAAAGAAATTCTAATTGAAATGAAATTGTGACATTTTATACTTCACTTCTCTAATACATACACTTTCGAGATTTTTGTGAAATCCATATATCTTACATCTTTAATATTTTTTATCTCAAAATTTATGAGAAAGTCTATAATGATTTTATCTAATTGTGGGAAAAAATTGGGACCAACATTAGAAAATAAAAGGGACTTTTCTTCATATGCAAGTCTTCCTCTAATATCATGCATTTAAGGCATCAAAACTAATCCTTTTCTCTTTCTTTCTTTTATATTTTCTTTGTTTTGGTTGTTCTATCTATTGAAAAACATGTAAAAATGAAAACAAATTAATAATGGCCATCCATGCCACTTTCTAGATAATTGTACACAATTCTCTCAAGTACACATAGTTATCATCTATTTTCTTTTACTTTTTTCTTGTTATGGAATTTTCTTTCTCATTTTCTCTTTTATCCATTATTGTATTATAAAGACAATAGAAACCATGGAATCAATCATTCAAGGGAAGTTTTTAAAGAATATTATTCTTTAAAAACAAAGCACACAAATTTCCAACATGTCTCTTTTACGAAAATAATTGCATTTCAATATATGAAATATAAGTGAAAATGAGGTTATAACATACTTCCCCAATTATAGGAATTTGTCCTCAAAATTTGACTAATCATACAAACAATTTAGGGTAAGACTTTTCCATGACCATTTTTAGCTTCCATATGGCTTCATCCTCTCCATGGTGCTTCCAAAGAACCTTTACCATCTCGATCTTTTTATTCATGAGATTTTTCACCTTGGTATCCAATATTCTCATAGGTGACTCAGGGTATGTTAGCCTCCCTTAGAGTTCAATAGGTTCAATTCTCAGCACGTGGCTTGGATCCTTCACATAGCGCTTTGGATTGGACACATAGAACCCATCATGTATCATACTATATTGAGGGGGTAACACTAAATGATAAGCAACTTCACTAATCCATTCCAGGATTTCAGACAGACCCACACATTAGGGACTCAACTTTCCTTTATTCTTAGCTATAGCTCAGAGGGAACATATTTTTTAAAACACATGTTCACCCACAAAGAAGTGCAAGTCAGTTTGCTTCACAACAACATACGACTTATGTTGATCTTGGGCTTTCTTTAGTCTTTTCTTGATCAAAGCAACTTTATCAGCAAACAACTACAGTTCTTTTGACCTCAACAAGGTCCTCTCATAGACATCATCCCAATGAAGCAGTGACCGACACGGTCTTCCATAAAGAGCTTTGTATGAAGGCATCCCAATACTGGCCTGGTAGCTATTATTACAAGTAAACTTATCTAAGGGCAAGTACTTCTCCCATGATCCACCCCAATTGAGTACACATGCTCTCAATAGGTTTTTTAAAAGTCTGGATCATTCTTTCTGACTATCCATAAGTCTGAGGATGATAGGTTGTGCTGAATTGCAATCTTGTATTGAGTTATTCATACACTTGCTTGGACAACTTAGAGGTGAACTTAGGGTCACAGTCTGAGATAATTGAACTCAGGAAACCATGCGAGCAAACTATTTCTCTAACATATAGTTCATCTAGATATAACACCATGGAAGTGATCCTTAAGGCTAGTAAGTGTTCTAACTTGGTTAGGAATCCCACCACAACTCATATTGCATCATTACCATTCTTCATCTTGGGAAGACCCGCCACAAATTCCATAGTGATCTGGTCCCATTTCCACTCAGGAATCTCAATTGATTGCACTAATACACTGGGTCGTTGGTGTTCTGCCTTCACCATATGGCACATGAGACAACTGGCCACACATGTTGTTATGTCCCTCTTCACTCCATGCCACCAAAAGTATCGTTGCAAGTCTTTAAACATCTTGGTAGTGCACAGGTGTATTGTGTACTTAGAACCATGAGCTTCTAACAAGATACTAGTATTCAAGGGGAAATCTTTAGGAACCCAAATACATCTCTTGTATCAGATTCCACTATCTAATCCCACTGAGAGATGTGTTTGATGTTTCTCTAATTAACTTTTCATCTTATCAAACTCTGGGATGGCTAACTGGGCAGATATCAACTCGGCAACAAGTCTGGTTTTATCTAAATGTTAGTCACATGGATTCCGTCTTCTAATGGGTGTGGAGTCCATCTAGCAAACTCTTCCAGACCTCTCCACTAGGTAGATAAGACAACTACACACTTGAGTTGTTTATGACTAAGCACATCTGCTACTACATTAGCTTTTCCTGGGTAGTAGGTGATTATGAAATCATAATCTTTCATATACTCCATTCATCATCTTTGTCTCAAGTTTAGGTCTTTCTGAGTCAGGAGGTACTTCAGGATCTTATGGTTAGTGAGTATTTCAAAAGTGGCTCCATAAAGATAGTGTCGCTAGATCTTTAGTGCATGAATAATCACAGTCAGTTCTAAATCATGTGTTGGGTAGTTCACTTAATTCAGTTTGAGTTGTCTAGAGGCATAAGCAACAACATGTCTATTTTCCTCTAGCATGCATCCAAGCCCCGTCTTTGATGCATCACTAAAGATTGCCAAACCTTCATTTCTGGGTGTTGTGTTCATCTTCTCTTTCAACTCCTAGAATCGAGCTTCACACAAGTCAGACCATATAAGCTTCTCATATTTTTGAGTGATCTTGGTGAGGGGAAACATGGTCTTTGACAAATCCTTGATGAATTGTCAAAAATACCTAGCCAATCCCAGGAAGTTGCGAATCTCAGAAGGATTCTTTGGTGTTGGCCAATCATGTACCGCTGACACTTTAGCAGGATCCACAAAGATAGTTCCTCTGGAAATAATGTGTCCAAAGAACATGATACGATCTATCCAAAATTCACATTTTGAGAACCTTTTTTTAGAACTTTTACTTTCTTAGGATATCAAGGAATCTAACCAAGTGATCACAGTGTTGTTCTAAGTCATCAAAATACACCTGAATGTCATATATGAATACTATGACAAAGGAGTCGAGGAAAGGTTGGAACACACAATTCATGAGGCATAAAAAAACTCGGGGCATTGAACAACCCAACCAGCATGAATAAAAAACTCTTAATGGCCATAGCGGGTTCATAAAGTGGTCTTTGGGATGTCCTCACTCTTGAATCCTAACTGATGGTAGCCAGATCTCAGGTCAATCTTTGAAAAAACTCGAGTAGACTTAGGTTGATTGAACATGTCATATATATGGGTTAAGGGATATTAGTTCTTAATGGTAGCCTAATTTATCATTCTATAGTCTATGCACATCTAGATTGATCTATCCTTTTATTTATAAAGAGGACTGGTACTCCCCATGGTGAAGTTCTAGGTCAGATGAAGTCTTTGTCTATCAATTCCTGTAGTTGCTTTTTCATCTTAAGTAACTCGGATGGGGCCATCCTATAAGGTGCTCTAGAATTAGGGTTTGTCCCAGGAGCTAACTCTATCGAAAAGTCCACTTCTCTCTCTGAAGGTATGCCAAGAAAACTGTCTAGTAACACAAATTCGTAGTCCCTAACTACCTCTATTTCCTCTATCAAGAAGTTCACTTCTCTCTCTGAAGGCATGCTAAGAAAATCGTCCAGTAACACAAATTCATAGTCCCTAACTACCTCTATTTCCTCTAAGGGTTGCACCTTGGGCCCCGTCTCGGTAACTACTACCAAGAATGTGTGACAACCTTTGGCCATCATCTGCTCTGCCTTCACGGATGACACATATAGGGTAGTGGTGGCATCCTTCCTACCTTGAGTGGTAAAATGTGGGTTACCTAGTCCCTCTATTCTAATCTTCTTTTCCCTACAGTTTATTTGTTCTCGATAAGTATAAAGTCAATCCATACCAAAGTCATTCAAGTCAAGGAGGGAAAAATCTGCAGGGAGTTTATAATTTAGGTTTCTGACGGATATAATAAGGGTTTTCAAGAGAGATGTAAAGATTAGACCACTAGGGGTAGTGACATCCAAAACATATCCTAAACCCTTGATATTCAAACAAAACATAGTTGCAAGATTTCTTGAAATAAAATTATTGGTAGAGCCAAAGTCAAACAAAGATTTTACATGTTGTCCTGTGACCTCAAGCATGCCTACATAGTTTTTTATGACAATAAAAAACTAATATTTTTCACATTTATGGATAGGAAAAAAACTCTAAGGGTGGTTACCCTATATCAGACAGTTGGCATTAGCTTGAGCCTCTTCATTGTCGATGGTGAAAACTCTGGCCTGTTGATATTCCCCTATAGGTGGGGTTGTTCCTGGTGGGGATGTGGCTGCTGGGTGTGCTATTACTACTGGTTGGGCCACTACTGGGCTTGGGCCTCTTGGGTTAGGGAAGGGATAGTTAGCCATGAGTTGTCCCTCCTGTTGGAAGCAATAACAAACCCACTTCAAAAGTGGCACTTACCCAACTGCTTCTTCCCACAAGTTCGATAAGGGTGGTTGTGATATTCATGAAAGAGATTCCCCTTCCCTCCATTCCTCCCTTTTCCATTATGAGGGTCTTGATCTCTCATGTGGTCATTCCTTTTGGGGGAAAATTTCCCTCTGTAAACCCCAAATACCCCTAGGGTGGGTTCTGTGCAGGCATGATTGTCTTTTTAAATATCAACGACAAAGTTGAGGGATTTAGTGAAACTTGTTGGATTACTCACCATGACATGGGGCTTGTTGATAGGGTGCATGTGTTCTAAAAAGTGTTCTATTCATCTATCCTTAGTCAACATGTAATCAAAATGCTCTAAGATGCGAAACTTGAGAGTGAAGTCTGCCACTGACATACTACCTTGGTCTAGGAAGGTGAACTGCTTCTTTTTCTCTTTCTTGGTAGAGGTGGGTATGAATCTTGTTGTAAAAAGTGTATGGAAGTCTGCCCAAGCCATTGGTTCTTCGAACAAATCTTGGCCCATGATATGATTTTCCCATAATATTTTAGTTTCTCCCTCAAGAAGGTGAGTGGCAAAGGGGGGCTTCTTGTTTGGTTGTACTTCCAAGATGCAGAAACCATTTTCCACTGCTAGGAGCCATGTGTCTACTTTGTCGACCACCTCAGTTTTATCATCACCCCAGATTTTTTCAATGTTTATCTTGACAAAGTCTGGTATGGTGTCTCCTAGATGACAGTGAATCGGTACAAGCTTACCATCCTCATTTATGGTGACATCCCTGAGGGCCAAGGCACTTATGGCTCTAGTCAACCTTTTTTGTTGTTCCATCCAAAGAGAATCGAGGGTGTGAAAAATCACTTATACCACTACCGGTCTAAAGCTAGTTGCATATTTGGGTTCGACCTTAGGCTCATCATCACTCATGTCTTCTCCTTTGAGGTTGAGATCATTTTTAGGATTTGGTATGTTGAATAGGATGTCCTAGTACTTAGGGAGTCTTCCTATATAGGCTTCATCTTCCCTCCTCCTCTTCTTCTTTGAGGTGGGCTTCTTCTTGAGAGAGGGCCTTGGTCTGGGGTACTCATCATGGGACATACTACTTCACATAGATTTACTTCAATTCCATACTTAGGTAATGAAGCATCATAAAGAATTATGTCCATGAACATCTTGTTTACATGCATTTTATTATTTGGCGTAGGATGCCTTAATCCCTAATAGAAATAATCCTAGTACTTAGAAAAGGATAAATAGGAAGTTATAGGTACTTAGGGTTTGGTGAGTGAAGGAGGTATAGAAGGGATGAAAGTAGAAGAGAAAATCTAGAAGTATTTTATTTTGAGGGAAATCCTCTAACATTGTCTAGGAAGGATGCATGGGTCTCGAAGTCCTCGTAAGTTGGCTAGCAGTGTAGAGAAAAATATTGCCAGCCTTCAGATCATGGTACTTTCTAGAAACTATTGTCTTTAGGAAAACACACTAATAATTCCCTTTGGGCTCTACAAAACTCTTAAAATTTAATAATTATTAGAGGTCAAATAGTAAACTCGCTATGATACCAAATGTAATAACCCCTCCCCCTGTTATCCCCTATATAGGTGGACTGAGAGGGAAAGGGCCATTAGCATAAATACATGATCGAGGTTTATCAAATAACTAGAAACAACTAATAAAATCACTACATAGGAGAAGAGATTGTACAAGATTAATTTTCCACAAAGGAATTACATAATATGATTTTCTAGAGTTTGCAACATAAAACTAACGAAGTCCTCCAGAATTGCATTACTTCTTGTTTGTTTGGTACCTTCTTCTCTTGATGTCCAATTTTCATTATACTTGAAGACAAGATAGAATAGTATCCTAAAATGTTGAGAAAACAATTCAATCAGTATAACAAGTTATAATGGTATGTGGGGGAAACAAAACAATTGCACATAACTATAACAATTTATCAACCATAGTATCAAATATGATTTTGAAATGAAACTTGCATTTTCTTTCTAACTTCTCACTTATTTTCTATGGAAACTCCCTCTCCAGAGTATTCATGTTAGGAAACCTTTCTCTAGGGTGGCCCCTGTAGTGGACGCAACAACATATATATAGGCCTTAGCCCAATCACCTACCAACTTAATGTGGACTTTCTCTCACATAAGCATCTACACCGAAGTGACCAGATACCATACTGAAATTTCTTACATCCCACATGTATCCTTTCCATCCATAAGAGATAGTTGAGCAAGTTATTCTCATATAATATGATAATCATAGTCACTTTAAATATTGCATGAATTAAATAAACAAGCAAGCATGTAATTGCAATCATTTTGACATTCTTAAAAAAACCATCAAAAAACTAGGGTGGTTTAGTCTTAGGCTTATCCACATACGTACTTTAGAGGTAACTTGGTGATGTCCAAGCAAAAGATAAGCAAGCAAGCAACTACCCTGAAATTAAATCATAATACCCATGTGTTACTACTTTATCCAAAATCAACCGTTAATGACTGAGTTGGGTTCCAAGTAAGAGTTTTGGGTCAACTTATGGTTTCATTAGGGTTTTGGATTCCTAAACCTTACTTATCACTTTTCATGTTTTTTTGTTACAAACCCTAATCCTCATGTTAATTGTCCTTTTAATCTCCAAGAAACCCTAATTCATCAGATTATGGGTTATTAAGTTCACATAGGTTCCAATTTTCTCTTTTTATCCATAAAAGACCATTCTTTTATTATCAACATCAATTGAACACATTAGAATCATCAAAACATAGAACTTAGGGTTCTCATTCATTAACTACATTAAAGATAGCATCTTTAGATACTTTTTGAACTAGAACTAGATTTAGGTAGTGCACATATTTTTATTGTATTCCTTACATTTATTTTAGCAAAAACCATATATTACATGCCTTTCTCTGATTATCCTGCTAATTACTAGGATTTTAAAAAAATTAAAACATTTAGGCCAACGAGGGCTTGCCACCTGGGCAGAGAGCCCCGGGCCCCACCCTGCCAACTCGACCGGGCTGCCCTATCAGCTCTTGCCAAGTCGATGACCCACTTGTGTGGCTATAAACTGACTAAGAGAGAAAAGAATGGAACAAGACCAGATCACTCTTACCTCCTCAACGCATGTGTGAGGGCACGAAATCCTTTTCATGCCTTCCTTCTTCAACCTCAATTCCATCTTCTCATGAGAAGACTGTGCAGTCAACGTCGAGGTTGACTTTAGAAATGACACTGCCACTGGGAGAACTGAGAGAACGTTCACCTTTGGCTTGCTCTAGAGACTTCAAAGATGGTCTCAATTGCCATGACGACCATTAGACTCACTGGAACGAGTATATGGTTCTCTGACTAGTCATCAAGAAGAGACAGGGGACAAGGACAAGATTGATTACTCAATTGAGGGTAGAGACACATTCAGGGAGCGATGCTCAATCTTTCTGATTGCTTAGATGTGTTGTAGAGGGAACATGCCCCTATATATATAGTCTGGAGTTGGCAATGGCCATCGCTACAAATTGGTTGACTCTTCTATAGATCCCCAATCTAGGTAAAAGTCGAGGTGATTAGGTGCAAAAAGCTCTCATAAAAACAATGAATTGTTTTCCTGATTCAATCGTGTATCCAATTGCTGAAAAATTGGCTTGAAAAGCTAGTGTGTCGATGTCCCTATTTTCCTTTCTTAGGTGAGGTAGGTTATGAGTGTGTCATTGTTGGGAGATTCAACAGTCCTCAGGCCACTCACAATAAATAAAAGAAATTCTAATTGAAATGAAAGTGTGACATTTAATACTTTCCTTTTCTAATACATACACTTTAGGGATTTTTGTAAAATCCATATCTCTAACATATTTAATCCTTTTTCTCTCAAAACTCAAAGGAAAGTCTATAATGAATTTATCTAACAGTGGGCAAAGATTGGGACCAAAATTCGAAAAGAAAAGGATTTTTTCTTCATACACAAGTCTTCCTCTAATATAATGCATTTCAGGCATCAAAACTAATCCTTCTCTCTTTCTTTCATTTTGTTTTCTTTATTATGGATATTCTTTCTATTAGAAACCATATGCAAATGAAAACTAATTGATAGTTTCTATCCATGCCACTTTCTAGAGAATTCTACACAATTATCTCAAGTACACATAATTACCATCAATTTTTTGCTTATTATGGAATTTTCTTTTCTCCTTTTCCCTTTTATCAGTTATTGGATTAATAAGATAGTAGAAATCATGAAATCAATCATTCAAGGGAAATTTACAAAGAAAATCATTCTTTAAAAACAAAGCACACAAATTTCTAAGATGTATTTTTTACTAAAATAATTACATTTCAATATATAAAATACAAGTGAAAGTGAGGTTATAACACTACCAAGAGTCATTCTTCAACCTCAACAAGGACTTACCCACTTTTTCAAGGAATCTTTTGACTTCACCAAGGTCTTACCCACTCTTGCAGCAACTCCTTAGTCTTAAAGGAATTACCCACTCTTCTTAGATCTTACGCCTTTGACTTCACCTTTGCCAAGGAGAAGCTTTCACTAAGGGACTCATTCCCATCTTCTTCTTCACCTCTCTTAGCCAAGAGAGAGAATCATCATCTTCATATTCATGGTAGAAATGAGAGATTGGGAGGTGGAGGAAGTGAGAGCCTCACAAGATATACATGTAGGACTAGCTCTCTTACAAATCTCCTACTCACTCTAATGGATGTAGCAAGTGACTAAGCTTGAAAGAGAGAGAGAGGAGACTCTTAGAGTCACTCAACTATAATATAGGGGACTTCATAGTGCTTGGCTAACCATGGGATGAAGCCCAAGTGGTCCTTTTATAGTTGGGGATGCCTACTAACTAGTTGGAACACTTAATGACAAATTCTACCCGTTTGGGGTGTTGCAACAGTCCAACGGCTAGAAACACTTTTTCTGCACTTTCCTTACAATGCGATCGGTCGAGTTTAGTTTTGGGAAACTGAATGATTGCACTATGTGACAAAGAAAATTGAAGAATTTGACTACTTTATCTTGTATGAAACTCGACCAATCACTTAAATTTAGTTTTTTCCAGCTCAGGGATCGATCAACTTCTGTGTATACGAAACTCAGTTGAATCTGGACATTTTCAAAATACATCAAGGGTGTCGGTCGAATTTGTCATAGGAGAAACTCGACTGAAAAAAACTATGTAAAATATTTTAGAAAATGGCATTGAAGTGCTTAAATGTTCTATTTAAGTGCTCCTAATTTTTTTCTAAGCTTAATTACAAGTCCTACAATCATTAAAAGTGATACAACATGATTCTAATATTAATACATCATATTCTACAAAAGTGAACTTACACTGATTTTGACTTGTCTTTTCTCCAAGTTAGGATGTGTAATTTAGTACATTTAAAGTGTGTCTATACCTTATCTGATATCACTCAAGTAGAAGTACTAGACACAAATAAGTGGAATGGTTAGTCATCATCAAAATAAGGGTTTAGTCAATTTAGACTTTGAGTCAACATTGACCTTGAGTCAACATTCTCCCCCTTTCTTAAGATGACAAACCATTCCATAAATGTATTGAAAGCATTTAAGTAAAATCATACTTTGGAAAAAGCTGAGTTTCAATAGAATTGACTTCATATGATCCATCTCAATTCATGCTCATGGAGTTCTAATACTCCACTCCTCCTCAGTTGATGATATTTCTCTTGCATGGTTAGCTTTCATATTTATAGAAGTTATGTCTTCTACTCATATATGTTCTACATATATGTGTTCTCCCCATAACATAAGACATGCTTTCTCCTCACATGCCTTCTCCCTATCTTAGTATAAGACATGCCTTCTCCCCCATTATCATTTCAAAAGGGTTTGAAGAGCTAAAATGAAACATGTTAGGTAAAGGATATACCAAAAGTTAGAAAAGAGTGTAGAAGAGAAACACTAGGGACTTGTCCAAGCATAGAATGTAAAGAAAATCAAGACATGTATTTGAACAATCCTAGATGTAATTCTAGAAAATATTAAGGTAAATCTATGCAAGCAAGTAACTCAAGATAGTGGATATGCAAGTTAAAGAACAAGCTTGAGTATGAAACAAGATACAAACATAGCATATAGTTGAATACCAGTTGATGAAAAGACAAACAAGGATAGAAATACACGTATATGAACTACTAGTGGATGATATCACAAGTTAGGACTACTGATATGTGCAAACCACACACTAAATGCAAGTATACATATCAATGTATAGGTCCAAAGAGGCCCGGATGTCGAACTTAAGGAAACACTCTCCAGAGACTACTACCAACTCTGATGTGATTAGCTAAGATGATGAAACCTTTATTGAAGTTTTAATTATATACGATGTAGAATATAAATCTAAGACTAGTGGTGTTTTATCTCAAGTGAAGTGAATTCCTTAGGATTGTGGTTTCACCATAGCTCACATTGCAATTAACATTATTTCATTAATATTAATCTATCCTAATCCTGGACAAAGAGACCTATAGAAAGAATTATCCACTCTCATGGCATAATTCACTACCTAATCTATTACCAATCCCACTCTCATAGCAATTGTGTTATTAGTTAGGTGCTTTACTGAAACCTCTAGGTTATTATTTTCACATTCGTAATCCCTTTCTAAAGCTGTGATATAAAACATGTAAATCTATGAGTTGTCTGACCCACCCTCTCTCGAAGAAATTAATGGTCTAAAAAACTACCCATGGCGATCAAGAATAGATCATTCATGATATTCTCATATATTTATGTCCAGAAATTAAGAGAAACATGTATATTAAATCTCAATTATAATGAAAAAGTGGGCTACTCCTAAATCCTAATGGAAAAGGGGATTATCCCCGCATGATTCCCATTATCAAGTACATAAGAGAGAAGAAGAAAAATGTAGAGACATTCGAAAACTAAAATAACCCCTGAAGAAGACAGTCCAGATGACCCCCTCACGTGAACATGCCTATTCACCAACCTTAGGCAGCAAATCCTTCCACAAGGGATGTTTGAACCTTCTGTAATGTGGCTTTCTTCTCCGCTTTCTCCTTTCCTAACTCTCAGTCATTGTATAATGGAATAGAATGAGATGCCTAGGTTTGGCCAAAATCCCCCCAAGTCATAGAAGTGACTTAGGGTGTCATTAATTGTCAATCGTCAGATCATAAACAATCTTTAGATCTTCCTGATCTTACTATGTTAGTACTGCAGACTGGGTGTCGGTACTACCAACGCCTTTAATAATTATGGTTGCCTATGTAATTGTCATTACTACAGAGTTCATGTCAGTAATATCGAGATTTCTTGAGATTTTCTGAGTCTTTGATGTGAGGCTCTCGGTAGTATTGAATTCCTTGGTCAGTACAGTCGATTTTTCTTGATTTCACCTGTTCCTTTTTTGATCATTTGTCGATACCATCGACAGGCAGTTTGGTAGTATCGTGTTGTGTAGTTTCTTGTAGATTCACCTAAAATTCAACAAAAATGAACATAATCTCTCAAATAATAATGAATCTATCTGGACATTAAAACTATATGTACTTGATGCAATTAAGTGTCACATACTAATGATGATGAATTATGCACAAATAATGTGAAAATAAACAATAAATGCATAAAAAACCATAATAACATCTTGTGAGAATGATAATTATTCAGTACGTCAAACACCCCTAAGATTAAATGTTGCTCATCCTAGAGAAACACACCCTCATATATTTTTGAGACAAGTCAGCAAAAGGACACAAAATATGAATTCAATTATCCCCACCTGGCAGTCCCAAATCGGCCTTTACTGACAACTGAACAATAAACTACTCTTAAGTGACCAAAAATATCCATAAAAGATGTCCACCCTTAGATCAGTGAACACCATTAATAGAGCAGTTAATAGCATAGTCAATCAGGCATTCACTTGGTACATCATGTGATTCCCCATCTACATTTCTCTTTCCTAACTACCAACTATTTGGAAGCAGATCTCCTTATAGGAATGTGTGAGGTGATCAATCATATATGTGGCCTACCAATAAGAGCAATGGATTGAATGAAATAGTTGGCTTATGAAGAATCACAAGTAGCATCTGAATTATTTATGCAAAAATAATACATGATGAACCTATAAGGTAAAGATAATGAGAAATGCATGAATCCTAATGTCTTCTATTATGGGTGGAATGATTCATGTATTCAAAATCTCATCAAATGAATGAGAGTGAAGTAAAGAAGAAAATGCATCATGTGAATGTTTCCATTTCTTTGTGGAGAGTTTAGGGCATCCTTGATGTGTCTTTATTTCAAGACATTAATTTTTTTGCATTGGCCCACTACTTTAGCATGATGGAAATCTATGTTTGGGCTTCACTAACACATCTCATTCATTTTCTTTCTTTTCATATTTTATTCTGAGTATGGGTGTGTATCCCTGAACTCTTATTTCATAAGAAAACAATATAACTACATGATGAAAATAATGATTGATGAAAAATGCATGCAATCTACATGTAATTGTTATGCAACTAGATGAAATGAACAAAATTGTTTATGCAAATTTTTTCATTATAACTAATGCAATAATTAAAACTAACTATCATGTCACCTATTATGCCATGCAATGCAATCAAAAGGAAATTATTAGGGTTACGTGGCCATCTTAAGGTGGTGAATCAAAATGAGTGGAAAATGGATGGAATCACATAATTAAGAGAAAATGCCTTTTATGAACTATCATATGTCCCTCTAGTACTGACCTATCTATAGGGTAACCTCATAATTTCTTTCTAAAATTTCAATTTAAGGTCCCCTTAATTGTTTGATCAACTCATGCTCAAACCCTATCTTCATCTGCATTACATGAACATTTAATATTTCCATTCATGTCAAGCATCCAAAAGTTGAGTAAACCATACACTTCCTCCAGGTGATGTAACTCAAGAAATTTGCAACTAAGACAAATTTTTAATTTTGTTTTCATTGCACAAACATAGAAGAACAAATTCTATGGTGATAGAGATAGAAATCATGATTTTTATTCCTCCACATTTACACTAGATAGATTTTGGATCCTACAACTTAGAAAAGTAAAAGATAAAAAGCAAATAAAGACTAAAAGAAAATAAAAACTAAAGGAAAGAGTTGTTCCAAACCCCCCCTAAGCTTGAAGTTGACTATGTCCTCATAGTCAAAATCCAACTCAAGAGGTGGAACAGTGGTACCAATTAGTATGGTGGTGGTGGTGGGTGCGGCATGGTCGGGTGATGGGGATAAAAAGTCCCCTAAAATGTTGGCCTTGTTGTGGCATTTCTGGACGCTGTGGATAGCCACCAAAATAGCCTTGACTCCAGTAGTTGTCAAATAACGGCTGCTGATAATTCTCCATCTGTTGCAAGCATGTGTGCATGTTCTCTTGGTTGGCCAAGAGAAGTCACTCATTTTTGAAGATTTCCTACTAGTTTTGATAGAGTCATCCTTAGACATCATGGATGCCTGCCAATGTAGCCATTTGGTGTTGTTGGCCCTACTGAATTTCTTGCAACATTCCATACATACCTGCCATCGAATATGGCTCATCTTCCTAGGTAGGTGGTGGAGCAGAAAAACTAGAGGCTCCATGTACTCTAGGGAACTTGTAGGGGACTTGCCTCCTCGTGATGCAATTGGTATGCCAGCTGATGTGGTAACCCTCTGGCACCTCCGCCAAAAGTTTCCATGCACCCTTGTAGCCAAAGTTTCTGGTGGCAAAGCGTACTTCACCCAATGACCACCTGTAGATAGCGTTGAATTGCCTTAGTGTCATTTGATAGTCGGTGTTGAAGAAAAAAGATTTGACGTGCCCTTCCCTCCATTTATCCCTATGCTCAGGGATGCAACAAATCTCCAATGAGGGTAAACTTCACAGACAAGCTATGGGAAGGTGAGCCAATCACTGAATAAAGGGTGATCGCCCACCAACCCCTGATCCTCACAGACTTGACAAAGATTATCGATGAAGCCCACAAAAGCAAGGAACACATAGTCTCCATACTATGTTGATGTGATCTCTCTCTTCATCAAGTCTTAGTATATCTTCTTCACATCAATGTTGGGATGATCAATGTGTGTTGGTTTGGGTATCAATGCGATATGTCCTACTAATGAAGAATCACCTCTCCCGAACACCATCATGCTAGTATAAGAAGGGGATGGAGAAAAAGGAGCTCAGAGAAGACTCTGATTTCATGGGGTTACTTACACTATCCTTCTTGAGAGAGGTGTGGTTGAGGTGTGAATGATACACCTCCCACATCCCTCCTTATATAGCATCCACACTTTCCCCTATCTTCGCCGGTAGTACCGACCTGGTGTTGGTACTAATGACTTTTTCTCAATGATCTGTGTGAATCAGTACTAGTCATTGATATTGATTCTCCTCATTGGTCGATGTCGATACTTGCATATTTCCAACATCGAAAGTATTGACGGATGTCAGTAGTACCAAATTAAATATGTGTGTGACAGATCGGTACTACAAACCTTAGGATGTGAAAAATCTTGATCGTCGATGTTGCTCCCGTGGATTCTGGTAATTTTGTGTCGGTACTATCGACCTTGTGTCTGCAGTACTGAGTCTTTCAATGTTCTCAATACCTTTGAGCATTATCTCAACAGTTTGAACCCAGAGCATTGCTCTCTGTCGATACTAATGACTTAATGTCAGTAGTACCGAGTCCTTATCAGTTAACTCGGTCCCTTCTCTGAAAAAAGTCAGTGCTATCGAGCATATTGTCGGTACCACCGAGAAATTTTGAAACTTGATTCAGTCATCCCTGTAATGTCGTTGGTACTACTAACTTTGAGGTTGATACTATCAAGATTTTTTATAAATCAACCTTACGTCCCTCTACTCCCAAAAGTACTACCAACTTTGTTGTTGTTACTACCGATTGTTGCTCAGCCTACACACCAAACACAAATGATCAGGGCACCTTTTTTACTAAAAAATAAAATAATGCAACTACTATGTAAAGAACATGAATGTAACGAACAAAATCTGAAAGCATTAAAAGATGGTTTGGTTGCCTCCCAACAAGCGCCCTTGTTTGACATCATAGGCTCGACGATCAAACCAAACCATCAGTGAATCTCAATGAGATTCAACTCCTCCTCTTTCCTTGGCAATTCTTCCCCAAAGTGGTGTTTCCGTCTCTAGACATTTACAAGGAATGGCTCAGATCCATTACTAATCTCAACTGCCCCATGAGGAAAAGCCTTCACTACCACAAAAGGGCCACTCCACCTAGATCTCAATTTCCCTGGGTGTAATTTCATCCTAGAGTTGAAGAGAAGCACTTTCAATCCTAGAGTGAAAACTCTGTGTAAAATGTGGTGATCATGGATCTTCTTAGTTCTCTCTTTGTCTATCCTAGAGCTTTCACAGACACTAAACATTAGCTCATCTAACTCATTCATTTCTAACATTCTATTTCTCCCTACATCATCCAAACTATAATTCAATTTCCTCAGGGCCCGTTTAGCTTTGTGCTCTAGCTCTATGGGTAAATGACAAGCTCTCCAATAAACCAACCTAAAAGGAGTGGTTCCTAAGTGTCGTATAGGTTGTCCTATATGCCCAAAGAGCATCAATCAGTCAAATTGGTGGAGTCGGTCAATATGTAGGGAAAGCATCTCCAATTTTTCTTATTGGTTAAGATGGTCTTTTCCAAAATCTTCTTTATCTCCCTATTGGACACCTCAACCTATCCTTGGCTCTGCGGGTGATATGGAGTACCTACCCTATGTCTCACTCCATATTTTCTCAATAAAGAACCAAACTTCTTGTTGGTGAAGTGAGATCTTCCATCACTTATCATCACCCTTGGGACTCCAAATCTTCAAAATATGTGATTTTTCACAAACATGCATACAACCTTAGGATCATTTGTGTAGGTTAGAATTGCTTCCACCCACTTAGATACATAGCCAAAAACAAGTAATATATATAAATCTAAGTTAGATGACACGAACAGGCCCATGAAATCTATTCCCCATAAATCAAAGACTTCAATTTCCTTAAAAACATTTAAGGGCATTTCATGTCTCTTTGAGATATTCCCTGCATGCTGACAAGCATCACAATGAAGCACAAAATTACATGTATCCTTAAAGAGTGTTGGCCAATAAAATCCACACTCTAATACTTTATCCTCTATCCTAGAACTAGCACGGTGATCCCCAGTAGGGACAATGTGCTAAAAACTCTCAAGCTCACAATCAGGCACACACTTCCTTAAAATATTGTCCCTACAATGCTTAAGCAAGGTGGGATCATCCCAGACATAAAACCTCAAAAAATAGAAGAACTTCTTTTTCTCCTGGTATTCCCAGTCTTGTGGAAGCTCACCACAAGCCAAGTAGTTTGCAATGTTTGCAAACCATGGATCCTTTCTTTTCACAGCAAAGAGCTTCTCATATGGGAATTCTCCCACTATTGGTATGTCAACATCCTTTCAATCCATTATTTCAAGCCTAGGAAAATGATCTACCACTACATTTTTTGTGTCTGCCTTATCCTTGATTTCAATGTCAAACTCCTACAATAGAAAAATCCACCTAGTTAGTCTAGGTTTGACATCTTTCTTCTACAACAAATATTTAATTGTTGCGTGATCCATCCAAATGATGATCCTTCACCCTATTAAAGATTGACATATTTTTTTAAAGCAAAAACTACCACCAACAATTCTTTTTCATTGGTTGTGTAATTTAATTGGGCATCATTTAGGGTCATAGACACATAATAAATGGTGACATGGCTTTTGTCTCGAGGTTGGCCTAAAATAGCCCCAACCACATCATCTAATGTGTCACACATCAACTCAAAAGGTTGGCTCTAGTCTGGAGCCTGAACAACCAGTGCAAAGACCATTTTCACCTTCAACACCTCAAACAGCTTCAAACACCGCTCATCAAAATTAAATTCAACATCCTTTTCCAACAATTCGAAGAGAGATTTGGCTATTTTTGAAAAATCTTTTATGATTGTCGGTAAAATCCAGAATGTACGATAAAGCTCCTCACTCCCTTCACTGATGATGGTGTAGGAGCTTGGAGATGACCTTTATTTTTACTGGGTCAACCTCCATTCCCTTACTGGACACCTTGTGCCCCAAAATATCCCCTTACTTACCATCATGTGACATCTATACCAGCTCAAAACTAGGTGAGTGTCCTTGCATCATTGCAAAACCTTATCAAGACTATCAAGGAAGTCATCAAATGACTCCTTGTACACTGAAAGATTGTCCATGAATACCTCCAAACATCGCTCTATCATATCGGAAAAAAATAGCGAGCTTGCATCTCTAAAAGGTAGCTAGTGCGTTGCAAAGACTGAAAGGCATCCGACGATACGTGAAAGTGACATAAGGACAAGTGAATGTGGACTTCTCTTGGTCTTGTGGCTTGATTGAAATTTGATTGTATCTGGCATACCCATCGAGAAAACAAAAGTGAGAGAAGTCAAAAGCCACTCAAGAATCTGATTGATAAAGGGGGGCAGAAAATGGTCTTTTCAAGTGGCAGCATTCAAACGCCAGTAATCAATACATACTCACCACCTAGTCACCAACCAAGTAGAAATCAACTCACTAGCAGAATTAGTTGTGACCATTATCCCCCCCTTCTTAGGAACCACTTGGATTGGACTAACCCAATTAGAGTCAGAGATAGCATAAATTATACATGCAAATAAAAGTTTTACTACCTCCTTCTTTACTACCTCAGTCATGATGGGATTGAGACACTAAGGTTGCACTGTCAGTTTGTCTCCTTCTTCTAGTCAGATCTTGTGCTGGCAAAAACAAGGGAGATCCCCTTTATGTATGCAATAAACCATCCAAATGATGTCTGGTGGTTTTTCAAAACCACTAGTAGCTACTCCTCTTCCCGAATGCTCAATGAAGATGAGATGATGACTGGAAGCTTCTCTTCTGCTTCCAAGAAAATATACTTCAAGTGTGGTGGCACTGGCTTCAACTCAAGATTTGCAGGACTCAATAGAGATGGAATCAATAGTGGTGAAGGTGGTCCTAAGTCCTAATAGTGTCTTGTGTAGTATCATAGTAATTCCTTGATAAATAAGAGACTCTCCTCTAAGTAACATTTTCTAGTGTAGTCATCCACCAAGTTCAAAATACACACCTCCAAGGGGAACTCTGGATATGCTTGAACAAGGGTGGAAGAAGTTACCTCATCAATTGTTATTGGGCAATATTCCTCTTCATCATCTAGATACTAGACCGCCTTGGCCAATGATACTTCCTTGGTATGCTCTAAGACATCCACTGTGATGTATTCCTATTTTAGGTCTTCATCTTGTGTCATATTACACTTTATGTACATCCAAACATTTTAGATTGCAATCATATTCCCCTAATTTGGAATTCAAAGTCAAATATTCTTATGTATCCTCTTGTGTGTTTTTCAGGGAACTTATGCATGTTTTGATGTGAGGAAGGAGATGAAGGAGTCTTTAGGGTCCCTAAGCTCAAGGAGCATCTCCCAATCTTCCCCAAGCTATCCCAAACCAAGAAGAGATGAACTAAATATTTTCCAAGTTCAGAATCAGAAGTAAGAAGCCCAATAGGCAGTGGGAATCCACCACAGTCGTGGGAATTAAAGCCAAGAATCATAGGTATGTCAGTACTTTTGCACTAAAAGTACCACAGATGTGGCCATCAACATGGTCATGGCCAACTGAAGACATCACAGTTGTGGCCTCCCACCATGGCTGTGGGAATTAATTCCTCAAGTTGGCCAAGATCACAGCAACTTTGGCCACTTTACACCTAAATGGCCACAGTCGTGGCCATCCACCATGATTGTGGCGAGTTGAAGACAAAACGACCTCCAAGGACACTACGACCATGGCTCAACCTACCCACCATAGTCGTGCTACCCAGCACGGTCGTGCCACATACTCTTCACCACGGTCGTGGCACCCTGCCACGTTGTGCCACCTCACTTAGCCAAATCTACCAAAAACCTCCTCCACCATTACTTTATCCCCAACCCAAAGCCATGCCACCTAATCCATGCCATGGCCATGGCCATCCACCACGGTCGTGTTGATCACTCAACCCTACTATTTTCTTACACTGCTTTTCCTACTTTGCCTGTACTTGTCCTATTACTTCCTCCACACCTATATATACCTAGGTGGTGGCTCCAACATGAGGTTAGCTACCTTCTACCACCTCTTAGCTCCCCATTTTCACCCCTTAGCCATTCCACTCCATTTCCACCTCCATTTCACTCCATTGCACCATTTCCACCATCAAAACCCTAGTTTCCATCCATTTCCACCATCATTCCATGGCTCTACACCTTGGAGGAGAGAGGAGGATGCCCTGTAGCAGCTGAAGTGGAGGAATTCTTTATCTGCACAAAGCTCCATGGCTTCTTCTATCTCCTTTTCTTCCCTTTTTGTATTTATCATTATTATGAGTAGCTAGGCCCCTTGGGTGGGCTGTTTGGGGTGTAAAATGTTACTTTGATACCATGCTGGGGGAAAATTATATGTAAACTTTGTAATTCCATTTGCTAATGCTTATGTTCTATTTCTATCTCATTATCCATGAATTGCTTGTTGGTTTGTGCTTGAAATCAATTGGGAATTTAGGGAAATTGCTTATATGTGTGAATTTTGGGATTTGCTCCTAGGTCTAATTCTTGGATCCCTAGCTAGCTACCCATCCTCCTACATCATAATCAATTCTTCCAACCCTAGTTGAGAGTTCTAAGTAGCTAGTTTAGATAAAATTGATGCGTTTAGCATGGACCTTTCTCAAGGCTAGAATGTGGGTGATGGGAGGCCTAAAACCTCACTTCCACCCCCATTACTAATTTCAGTCCCTAATTTTCCCTAGATCATCTAACCTAGAAACCTAGGCTTGTTTAGACTCTAATTGAATTACACCTAATCCCTAACCCAATTGAGCCTCGTAAGGGTAGTAGGGAGTGTTAGGCACTAGTTCTCCTATACACACCTAGCATATCCACGGCTAGTTAGTAGCATAGGATAATTCATTAGACTCTAACTTGTTGTTCGGTTTGATCATCTAAATGGAATCATAATGTTCACATGTCATCCCCAACCTGATTGATAAGTGCATCCCCTAAACAACCCACATCTCCCCTAATTGCTTTAAAACCACAATTTCCATCTTTCTTAGCTAGTGTTATCTTACTTACATATTTTCTTGATTAGATAGCTTCTTGCCATGTTCTTGCTTTGTCATTGCTAGTTTAGGTCTTTAATTGCTCTTTTGCTCTTCTTGCATGCCTTAGTGTAAATTACCTTTTCATACCTAGCTTAGTCTTTTCCTACTTAATTAGTCTTAATCTTGTCTAGGGTTAACTTAGATTTCATTCTCACCTTTAATTGCTCTCTTACTCACATTAGTTTAATTAAATCAACCAATCAACCCTTAACCCTAGACTCCATAGTAGGAACCTAACAAATAAAATCTGGTGCCCCCTTTTCTCCCTGTGGATCGACCCTATACTTATCACCCTCCTATACTATGACACGACCTCGTGCACTTGTGGGGTAGCATTTTAGTAGATGTAGGTGTGTTGGTCGAGGTTTATAAATTTTGAAAGTAAATCCACCGTGTGTTCCGATCTCATGGGGCGCATATTCGAATCTAATCGGTTAGTGTGCGCACCTCTGGCGGATGCACCAAGCTTTTTGGTGCCGTTCTCGGGAAAAAGTACTCATCCTAGCTAGTAAGTTTTGCTTTGACTTTTTCTACTGCCCTCATCATTGCTATTATTTATTCTTTATTCTTTGCATTTTTTTGTGCACATTGGTTTGCTAACTTGTTCTCTTTTGTTTGATTGTGCTTTGTGCATGTGACAAACTATTCAGAGGAAGATAATACGGAAGGCCAAAATACACCCCACAAGCCACTTCAAGACTACTTCATGTCTATAACTATAAATCGCCAATTGCTAGTAGGGTTGACCAAATGCCAGGGGAGCAATTCTCCATTCCTCCAGGTCTTCTTGGGCTCTTACCCATATTCTACGCCTCAGAGAGTGAAAACCCCTACAAGCACTTGGACTCCTTTCTTGAAGTATGGTCCACCTTTAGGACATTGATGGCTAGTGATGATACAATTTGGCTGACCTTATTCTCATTCTCCCTCAAAGATAGAGCCAAAGATTGGTATGACTCTAGAAAGGACATCATGAGTTGGGAAACAATGAATAATTCCTTCCTAAGGCAATTTTACTCTATAGCAAGGTTAACTCAAATGCGACATGTCGTGACAAGTTTTAGTCAAATGGGCAATGAGAAATTCCATAATGCACGAGAGATATTTAAGAAGATTTTGAGAGAGTGCCCGCACCATGAGATCCATTTGTGGTAGCTAGCTCAATCATTCTACTCTATTTTATCTCTAAAGGATCAAGATATAATAGACTCTTCTTATGGAGGAGTTTTCATGGCTAGGCCACCTGAGGAGATATGGCTTTGTTTGAGCAGCTGGCTGAAGGGTCAAGAATTCAAGCTTCTAGCATAATGAATGACAGAGGTTATTCCTTTAGTGTGACACCTCCTACTCATAATGACTCAAGCCCACAAGTGATGAAGATTCTTGGTGACATGGTGAGCTTCATGAAGAACCTGATGACAATTGTTCATTGCCACCCAGTCAATTCTATAGAGTTCTGTGGTGAGGAAAAGAAGAAACCTCACTCCTATAGCTACCAAGAGCCACAAAGTCCAAAATATAGCTCAAGGTTTGAGGAAAAGGTCCTCTCTAAATTGAAAATATTTGATGATGTTCAAAAACATGTTGCAAGGCTAGAAGAGAGAATAGATCAGCTATCTTCCATAATTGCTCTCCAAGAAGAAAAGTTGTCTTCAAAACCCATCATGAGCTACCATGAAGCAAGCGGACCAATTCCCTCTTCTCAAGTTTTCTATGGTCTGTCTCCCATGCAAGTGAAGTTCATCTACCATTTCCAAGGTGATCCCAAGCCTTATACTCCACTTCCCCCTCCATCACCCCTATTCTCCCAACAATTCACCTTCCAATCTCAATTCTCCCCTCCACCTCAATTTCAACACCAAATGTCACTTCCACCTCCTCCAAAACCACAAATAGCTCCCCCTATCCATCATGAGCAAGGAAGTGTTGTGAAAGTTTTAAGGAGTGGGAAATGTCTTGAGCAGCCTGCAAGTCAAGGAAAGGTTGATAAAGAAAGACAAAGGCATCCAAGTGGTGATATTGTGATTGAGATTGCCAAAGATGATTCAGTGATACATCAAGTTGATTTTGGGATACCATGTGATCCACCTCATTCTCCATTTACAAGTCCCACCATACCTAGTGTTCCACCTCACATTGATGCAAGCAAGGAAAAAGCCAACGATTCTCCATTCATTGAAGCACTAGATGAGCCACCAAAAATGAAGAGGAGGCAAAAGCACAATGTGGATATTCTTGAGGTGTTTCGCCAAGTGAAGGTGAACATTCCACTATTAAATGCTATCAAGAAAATCCCGTCATACGCCAAGTTCCTCAATAACCTATGTACTGTGAAGAGAAGGTCTACGGGGAGTATTCCAAAGAAAGTGAAGTTGACTGAACAAATGAGTGTTATCCTCCAACACCCACTCACCGTGAAGAGGAAAGACCCAAGAGCCCCATTCAGACCTAGCTACATTGGGGGACATCACATAGGCCAATCCCTACTTGATTTGGGATCCAGTGTGAATTTGATTCCATATAATGTCTATGTTGAGTTGGGTCTAGGCAAGTTGAAACTGGCACATTGCACCCTCCAATTGGCAGATCGCTCCATCAAAGTTTCTAGAGGATGATTGGATGATGTCTTGGTGATGATTGACAAGGAAATATAATTCATGTTCCCAGCTGATTTCATTGTTCTTGACATGGATTCATATGATAGGAAGATCCCCATTATCTTGGGGAGACCATTCTTGTCCACAGCTGATGCTGAGATACATGTTCACAGTGGCATAATGACAGTCTCTTTCATGGACATGAAGATAAAGATCAACATATACAAATCCTCAAACCGGAGAGTTTTAAATGAGGAAATTGGATATGGTTACTTAAAGATTCTGATTGATCATTCGAGAGGAGAGGGTCAAGATGAAGGAATTGATGACAACTTTGGTGATCAAAGGGATGAGAAACACATATTGAGTGCAAATGAGGGATGCATGTTTTGCAAGAAAGGACACATGAGAATGCCAAACAGATGAGTGAATGAAGAATATCTAAGAAGACAAGCTGAAGGAAAGAAACTCAACACTTGTGGGAGGCAACCCACCTAGGTTTGGGGAATTTTTCACCCAGCCTCTCATTTTTGATACTTTTGCTATGTTTTTACACTTTCCAAAAAAAAACACACACACACACTTTATACTTGATGGTTCTAGTTGTTTGTGAATCATGTTAGGATAGTCGCATTGGGAGGAGGAGGATGCATGGTTGATATCACCAAGTAGGAGATTAAAATTGAAAAGAAAATTACAAATAGTAGAAATGCTACAGGAAGGAGATCAGCACGGCCGTGGTGGATATCCCCTGCTCACTGGACACCTTGATATCTCTCTCCCCTATCAGCATTTGTCTACCAAGACTCCATGCCACCCTACCCTATCATCCTAGACTTCTATTTCATGTTGAGGATAGCATGGTTTAAAAGTTTGGGGTGGTAGGGCAGTAAGCCCTTTCTCCACATCACTTTTCTCTATGTTCCTTGTTCTAAATTTTTTCTCAAGATGATCAAATAGTATAACCATCTCTCATACTTGTGTATCCACACTTGTTCTTTATTTTCATACTTTCATGTCATGTAGTTTACTTTCTTGCAATTTTTGCGTAATTTCCAAAAAATATGCTCTTGTTGTCATGTATTGCACACTGTAACATACTGAATCTCAAGGTCTTCCTTGCAATTTACCCATATTCTATATTTTCATTTTTTTCAAGTCCTTTTGGACTATTTTCATAAATTTCCCTTCTTTTATATTCTTTTTGGACTTCTTGTGCAATTTGAGCACAATTCAAGGTTGAAATTACCTTTTTCCCTCATTTATATAAATGGAGGGGTGTTTGCACAAATAACCCACCTAAGGTAATAATTAAGGACTAATAATGCAAGATGGAGTTTAATGAGAGATAATAATTAGATAATGTTAATTTGGAGCTTTTTGGATAAATATATTAGTAATAATGTGTATTTGAATTCATTATGAAAATATTAACCTTAATTGTTTCTCTCTCCTTAAAATATGATTTTAATTCATGAAAATATGTTATTTTGTTGAGAAATGATTAATGTGTTTAATATCACGAAATTCACTCATGTAATCCATTAAAAGAAGACTTTTCATATAACTCATTCATTTTTAATATATTAATATACACTTTAATGAACAATATATTTATTAAGGGCCTTATTGGATAAAAATACAATTATATGGCATCGTTCTATATGCTAATGTGAACCTATGGTCCAAATTTGGTGCCTTTTGGATTTCATTTGACCCTTCAAATCCATTTTATAAGCTTTAGTATAGTGTAACTATATTGCATTGAATCAATTTCATTTATATCGTTTTGTAACGCTAAAGTCTGCTGTCACGCGCCTGGGGTACATCATGGATACTTGATCGGACGGCTCCGCATTGATCTCCCTTTTGATCCAACGGTCTGGGCACTTCCTTCTACCTCCAGCCGCCCAAGCACACAACCTCCTGGACTCCCTCGAGTCGTTCTCACTCCCTCCTCCACCATTGTGCATGATTCCTGTCCCTTTAGCTCCATCTCTTCACGACAGTTCGAATGAGATCTAACTCATAGTCCTCTTTGTCCTGGTTGCAAAACGTCCAATCGGGGCCTCCTCCTCTTCTCTGTCGTGAGGTTACAGAAGGGACTAGAGCCCTCCTCACGCCTATCTAAGGCTGTAGAAAGGACCTCCAAACTGTGAGCTTTCTTCCTCCTCCTCCAATTTGACCTCTCCTTGCCTGAGACACCCTGAACTACTCCGTCCTCAGTTCTGAAAACCTTGACCTACTGCTCGCATCTCCAACCACCTCCGTTCAATTGGCTTCTAGGTAAGCATCCTCGATGCTTGTTATTCAATCATGTTTCCTTATTTCACCCCGCGACGCTCTCGTTCGTCGGGTCCTATAGACCGCCGGAAGCACCTCGGCGGCGCCTGACCTTTTCTCCACTCCCGTCCTCCTCCACCCTTGTGAAACACCGCCTTCTACTCACCTCGACTCCATGATTACGATGAGAACTTTATCTGAGGTTTTGCTCACCGTTTTGACCCCGGTTTTCTTTGCTCTGTTGTCTGACTTTTCTCCATGGTTTTGTGTTCTTTCTGCACCAAATGTCCAGAATTTTGGTTCCAACTTCATCGCCGAGATCCAACGAAGGCAATATGCCTATTTTTATTCCCGAACCCGAACACCACCAGGGCACAAGCTGCTTGAGCCGGGGCTCCTGGTAGTCTGCCTCTTTGCCATGGAAGCGAGAGGAAGATACCTGGTCATGGAATGACCAAGGTAGTTGTGCCGTTGTAATTGGATGGTTTAACCTCGCATGGGCATTATCGTCATTTTGCCCCTTGTTCTTCCTCTCTTGTGCAAACAATCGATAGTTTCAAATGACCATACTGCCCTCGTCATTTTAATTGATCCGATTTGGCGAGCAAGGGTAAAATGGTAATTCTCCCTTCCCACTCGCCTTTGACCTAGGTCAGCGAGAGTGGACCTGCTGATGCGGCCAATTGTGATTGGTCCGCATCAGCGTGGGCCCGGCCTCAGTGGCCCAATCGCCCCTTTATTTTGCCTATGTGGCATTTCCCTAAATTCTGATTGGCTGAGATGATTTAATTCATAATAAATCATTCCCATGTCAGAAAAATTCGAATAAATAGTCAATGGAAAGGATTTTTAATGTAGAATTCGATTCTGAAGTTTTTGAGTCATGATTTGGATTCCTTTTTCGAATTTTGCTTTGAATGCCTTTTTAAGTGTATAAAATGTTCTAAAATACATAATTAATTCATTTTAACTCCAATTTGTAAAATAAAATATGTTTTATTATTTAGGAGAATATGACTAATCTATTAGACTAGGTTTTGAACCTTTAATCATGGTTTTGCAAAATTAGGGTTTTTCCTATGCTTTAAGCCTTATATATACTAATACATGTGTAATGATGTAACTAGGGAAATATGGAATTGGATACAATCAGATTGGTGAATGTGATGGTAATTAATTAAAAGAGGTATGTGAAGCCTATTTATGTATGTGACTCCTATGTATGTGAATCCTATTATTTATCAATGAATGATGAATGTGGAATGTATATGTGCAAATCACACCTATCCTTCAATTGGGCTTTTATCAATCCCTACCTTCATTATGTGCTAGCCTTATTATCCTTCTACATGACTTTATTTGGCTCTTTACTTATTTAATGCTTCTATGCCATTGTGACTCATTCATTCAAATCATGTGAATCTTGCTACTACATATGTTGGCTCATCTACTTGGAGTTCTTGGATATCATTGTTGCCTATGATGGCCTATTTATTGACATTGTTTTTTGGGTTTTATTCCCATTTTGAAATGTTGCAATCTTGTTATACTTCTCAATACTGCCAAGTGACTATTAAGCATGATGTATTTTAGGACAAATGACAATGTAGTGTACATGAGTACAAACCACTCATAGGGCACTGAGGTTTTAGTCCTCCTGCCAGGCACTAGGGTTTTAGTCCCCCTGCCACTGGTGAGGTTCGGTAGGTGCCTCACCCTACATTGAAATGACTTTGTGTCTTAATATATTCATGCTATTTGATTGTTATTGTGGTGATTGATTATGGCAGTTCTCTATTTCTTATTTGAATATTTGTCCCATTCTCTTAAAATCTTGTAGCATAGAGAATCTTTTATTATTCAATGTTGTTGACTATTACTTGTCATATTTCTTTTGAATAACACATACTTTTATCTTTCTCTTGCTGGATGACCCCAACCATCCAGGCTAGGATCAGAGTGCGCATGGAAGCTTGGTGAACCTAAGGCTCAGGATGGGACAAGAAGAAAAGGAACATATAGCTTGCATGATCATAGTTGCCTTTATTAAGTTGTTTTGTTGGGAGACAATATTGGCTTAGTCTAAGTCTTTCACTACCTAGATCCTATGTTTTGTATAAAGTTGTACTTCCTTTATGGAAATTTTGTAATGTACTCTTTATACATTTTGAATAAAGTCAAGTTTTATTTCTTCCGCTGCCACACATTTGATGTATTTGTTTATCATGTTTAATAGTAGAGACGGTTGGTATGTATGCCCTGAGAGACAATCATGAGATGATTGGTGGGATACATTAAGATTGATTTGATAAACATCAAAGGCAAGCTTCCAATTATTTCTGGTTCAGTCATTTGAGATAGTGATAGAACAGATTGAATGTCTAGAGAATGACAGTACTCAATGACGTGTGCCTTCAGGTTCATGACCTGAATGATGAGATCATACGGATGTTAAGAGTTTGTACATTCTTCTTATGTCCCTAGTCGGATGTCATTGTGGAAGGTAGATAGACATCAATGACACATAAGATTAGATTGTGGTGTTGGTTGATGACAGAATCTCATTAGTCATGATATAGAGATATCAAACCAAACACATAGGTACCTGTTAGAGAACAAGTGTACCGGACAGACCCACCGTGGGTTTGACACATGGAACCATGACATGGTAGTCACAGTCAGTACTCACAGTGATGGTGGTGAGTGTGATTCTTTGACCTAAAATCACTACACTCAACACATGTCATTGGGCACACTTTGACATCATCAAACGCAGTCCTAAAACATGGGTTGTTATAAAGGTGATGATTGGATGGCTTTGACACATGGGGCTTTTGAGGGGTGAGTGATAGATATGGGATTTGTCCCTCCTAAGGGAGTTTGATATCCAAGGCCACTTGATGAGTAGGATTGAGATAGGCGTGCGCACGCATGTGTAAATCAGTATGTGATATTGATGTCATACATATCTCGTTCAATCTACTCTGAGATCAAGAAAGTGAATGAACGTTGACAGGATGACTGTTCCATGCCTTGAGTTCATTCGGGATATCAGTGACAAAGGAATTATACATTTGTTGTAACACCATCCACGGATTGTAGGATGAAAGTTCTTCTCCAACTTTCTACTTTCACTTGGGTAGCACTGATGTGTGACTAGGCACCGCTCTTTGCTTGTGAAGTCATAAGTGTTATGGACTTTCACTGCCAACGTGAAATGGACCTGCAGGGTCACACACATAGGATTTAACCTGGAAGAGGAGTTTTGTCCACAAAGCAATGTTTAGATTTATTACTAAAGGAGTTTAGTAGTTCAATTAAACACTCAATCAGTCGATGGCTCAATATCATATGGTTCAAGGTGTTGGATGCATTGATTGGAGTATCGGATTGATTGAAATCGCAATTGACTGATTTTGCCCAACCTGTGCTCCCAACCGATCGGCTCATGTGATGAACCGGTCGGCTGAGGTTGCTGAACCGGTCAGCTGGAGTGTCCAGACCGATCGGCTCATGCCCAGGATGAAACGACCGGTTTAAGGGTTGAACCGATCAGCTCAACTGGTGCAACCGACCAGTTGGGAAAGTCATGTCGGCAAGAATTTTCCTTTAGTTTCAAATTGCCCAATTCGATTGGGAATAACATTGGTATTCGATACCAATTGGGAACGAAACATGGAAAGTCTTTTTGGGCCGGATTAGGACCATGAATCGATCAGTTCAGGGCACCAACCGATCGGTTGGAGTGCCCCAACCGATCGGCTCAATGGCCGAACCGATCGGTTCAGTTGTGAACCGATCATTTCAGGTTGCGAACCGGTTGCTTTTTGTGGAGAATCTCGAACCCTTCTACTCCTACGTTTAGTCCCGTATTGCCCAGGATGGAGAACCCTGTCCCATGACCCTCCTATATATAGGGGTATTGGGGGCTTCTCATGGTACACTTCAGTGAAACCAGTTGCTCTACAAAGTTGTCGTTCTCTCTGGTTTTGGTAACTGAGAGAGAGCCCGAGCAAGTGCTTCCCGCAAAGGGAGGTGCAACAAGGGAAGGAAAACTACAGTTGCAACTGGCAGCAGGAGAGTGTGTTGGCGACTAGTATGTCAACAGGAGGGTGCGACTCCTTCCACTTCCTTATGGGACAAGGAGTGTGGAGTTCCAGGTGGTCCGTGTGGACTACTACAGAGGCGGGAGGACTCTGTCGCTCAGGAGGACAACTGTCATCTGAAAGTCCGGTAGGAGGAGGAGTCGTCAGTCGCGGTGTGACCAGGAGCTGCACAGACACCGTCCAAGACCAGAGTTGAAGACCACACATTGCGCGAGGTATTGTCTCCGAGCAAGCCTCGGGACAAGGTATGATTCCACAAACCATCCTTTCCTATTATATAGACGTTGACGCGTTTCCTTGTTCCGGGTTTGGGGGAGAAAATTTTTTGTTTCCGTTGCCTTCTCTGTCTCCCCTAAAACCCAACTGTGGTATCAGAGCCACGTCAACTGCTCTATGTTTTAGGAATATCGATATGATCGATTTTGGTTTGTCGCCTTTATTTATTGCATGTGATGCGAATAATATTGGCTTTATGCATGTCCAATCCTAAATCCACAAATCCCAATTACATATATGATATGTATTATTAATGCACTCGATACGCGTCGCCCTTAAACGAGTTTTGTGGTGGATGTGTGTAGCGTGATTATGGCCTATAAACCCCTATCTGGGTGTGGTTGTTTGTGGTTGCTTGCATCTCGGTCTGCGCACCGATCTTCCCTCTCTTATTCCTGATGTAACTCGAAATAATTCGAGATTCTTTCCTACCTTTGCTCCCCCCGGATGTAACTCGGGGTTTCCCTTTTAAAGCAATGTAATAAATAGGATAGATTTTTATTTCCTGTTATGTCGAAGACCGGCGGACATCAAGACGACAGCTGAGACGATCGGTTCAAGGCGTGAACCGATCGGTTGACGTTCCAAACGGTCGATTCAAGGAGTGAACCGATCAGTTGATGACCGGTACGAGGAGCGAGACGAGCGGGTGACAGACATGACGAGATGCACGACGACCGGGCAAACCGATCGGTTGGAGGAGCCAACCGATCGGCTGGTGGCACCCAAACGACCGGCTGAAGAGAACAGATCATTCATGTGATGAGATGATCAACTCGGATGGCAAGGCATAGATGTTCATCTTGTATAGGTTGCATGTGATGTAGACCTAGATGACCGTGATTCCTCTTGGCTCGCGGAATCACATTAGGATGGCCATAATCATCGCTTTTTATCGTTTGTGCATGTTTTCTGTGGATATAGCATGTATATGATACGTACTATGTATTGTGGTGATTGGATATGTATATGTATATAAAACAAAATCCCTCATTAAAATATTAAGTTTTAGATGCCTTACAAATGTGACACACATGAAAAGCTTGATCGACCAAGTGTGGGCACGCCCAAGCGTGGTGCACCGTCTATCTCGTGGAAGCGTGAAGGATGAATGTGTGGGTCTGCCCAAGCAGGGTACACATTCATCGTGTTTGCTTTGGGTCAGACTTAACAAGGTGACCTAGATAGGATCTAGCACCTTGAGGGATGGAGATGATCATTGCAAGGAGTTGTATATGACATCTTATCAAGAGTTGCATATGATGCAATTGGAAAATGTTGCCTACCTGAGAGATCTATGTTGTGGGTGACAGCCCAAGCTGGTCCATGACTTAGAGGATTTCAGGATCTTGCCCACTAGAAGGTTGTACGCTGCAATCTTCCAAATTGATGGTGAGGGCTATCAATTTGAAGGAAAATAGTGGGAGCGATAATTAATTAAAGGACTAATTATATCGTCAAATTTTCAAATCAATCAAATAAGTAAAAATGAGTTTTGGACTAAAATGGCATATTTCCTTCTTGTTGTTCAAATGGCAACAAACAACAACAACTTTTCTTTGCGATCGGTCCTTGACAAGGACAAGTTAAATGGAAATAACTTCCATGACTGGTATCGGACATTGAGAATTATTCTCACTCAAGAGCATAAGCTCTATGTCCTGGATACTCCAATTCCATAGGAACCCGCTCCTAATGCACCAAGGGCAGAAAGGGATGCTTATAAGAAGCATGCTGATGATGCCATTGATGCTAAGTGCTTGATGCTATGTTCAATGAACCATGAGTTGCAGAGGCAACATGAGAACATGGGTGTCATTGAGATGATTCAGCATCTCAGGAACATGTATGAAGATCAGGCACGGCAAGAGAGGTACAATGTTTCTTGGGCGATGTTCAAGTGCGTCATGACAGAAGGAGATCTAGTTGGTCCTCACACACTCAAGATGATTGGGTATGTGGAGAACCTACAGAGACTGGGATTTCCACTGAGCCAAGAGTTGGCTACTGACGTGATACTGCAATCGTTGCCAGAATCTTATAGTCAGTTTGTGATGGACTACAACATGAACAACTTTGATAGGCCACTGTCAGAGTTGTTGGGCATGTTGAGGACAGCCGAGTTACAAATGAAGAAGGACAAGCCCAAGTCTGTGATGGTGATCACGGGCAAGAAAGGCAAGTCCAAGCGTAAGGGCAAGGGCAAAGCTAAGAAAGGTTCTGATGCTAGCCAGGAGCCTAAGACGACTTCAACTCTCAAGGCCAAGGGAGGCGTGACCAAGAAAGGAAATTTCCACCATTGTCAAAAGCAAGGACATTGGAAAAGGAATTGTCCTCTCTATCTGGAAGAACAAAAGAAGAAGGAGGCGACTGAAGCCTCTACTTAAAGGTGTCATGAAAGTAAACTTGTAACACTTTTTGAGGTATATGATACCAAGATGTAAAGTGTAAAGCACTCATACTTAGGGCAAGTTTTTCCTTCATAGATAGAGTACTTTAGTTTATTTTCAGCCTACAAGGCATGTAATACAGTGATGAACTGCTATTTCATATTTGCCAATAGATAGAAACACTTTATTTTTTCATATTGTATGATAATGATGGCAATTAATAAAGTTGAGGTTTCAATCTTAAAGATATGATCTTTGTGGCAATGCTTTGTTTATCTTGTGATATATGATATGCATGAGATAAAATGATACCTAAAAGTTATAGATAACTCAAACAATAAAATTAGCATCAATCATGAGAGATTCAATTCTAGTTACCATGTGATGGATAAAGCTAGACTCTTTTGGTTAGAGAACCAGTAAGAGACATGAATATCTTGGACATGATTAATCAATCTTCACTAATGGTAGTGGGAGAATGATTATCCAATTAGGTATAATACATGTGATGTATTTACATACCGATTGGAGTGAATGCTAAAACTTCAAATGGTGTTTAGAGAAATACCAATATGAATATCTTGAAATGTTCAAGAATATCATAGATGAGGTACAAATTTGGTAGTGTTAATTCTTGATGAGATCAATGAATAAAATACTTGGACCAAATGTTTGAGATCCTTATGAGTGATTATGATAGTGTATCATAGTGAACTCATGATTAAGGCATGGTGATGTCTAAATCAAGAAGGAATCATACTCTAAGGAGTTAGAGAATGATTATCAAATAACTGAATTCTTCTTAATAAAAGAAAACCCCACACTAATAAAGGACATTAAGAATCATAAGGGTTGTGAGTTCTTATATCCTTGACAGATACACCTCAATTATCCATGTGATAAGTTGTTCATGTGATGAGTCAACTATCTAGATGATTATGAGGAACCGAACTTTGAGATATGGTTTATGATCATTACATCCTAAATGACATCCATGTCAACCATAAGGTATGACCTTGATGGTAGCACTCATTGGATGAAATCCATAAGTGCAAATGAGTCTTAAGTGTTAAGACACATGGATAACATCTTGAGAAGGATGATTCTTGTTGATTGCAACTTAATGACTAAGACATTTAGCATATGGATACTAAAACCGCATTCCTATGAGTAATAAAACAAGGATGTGTATGTGACACAACCTATAAGGTTTATGAATCCATAAATGCAAATGAAGTCTATAAGTTACAATGGACTAATCAATGTGATTGATTGAGTACAAGCAACTCAAAATTGGATCTTTATTTTGATGATATAGTCAAAGGGTTTGACTTATATGTCAAAGATAAAGAAGGGATCTGTGATTTAGTGGGAGCGTGTTCACATTCCACATGTTGATGTGAAATGGAAATGTTCTAGAATGGAAATCCAAAAGTGGAAATTATCTTTAAGGAAGATAGAGATATTTCCTATGTGATAGGAATAGAGATCTATAGAGATAGTTCTCGAAAACCTCTTGACCTGAAAAAAGAAAGCATACATTGGCAATCTGTACTGAAGTGTTCAGTATGCACAGATTCAGTGGGAGAAAACTTGTCCATGCTACATGGAGTTAGTATCCCAAGGCCAAGTGTCCAATTCTTATGAAGAATATGAACACTAAGAATAGATATGGATCTATCATGTATGTAATCATCCCATTATCTTGCATGTATCGACATGGCAAGAACTAAATGCATTCATCATCTTGTATGTAGGACATGGCAATATGATGTGCTCATCCTGATAACTCGTATGTGGGACATAACGAGTGGATGTCTGTCTGCTTCCAGTAAGGGTTACTGGAATACCATAAGAACTTGATAAGTACTTGAGAAGTAATAGTTCTATGGATATAAAAAAGAAGAGTTCGATGTAAAGAGTTACATTGATGCGAACTTCTGAAAGGACAGAAAAATGATCGAAAAATATATAAGATATATAAAAGTGAAAGTTTGTTGATAATTGGAAGTGTTCCAATAAAACCATTTAAAAGGAAATGTCGAGTATCTGTGTGTTAGTGAACAACAATAGATACTATATGGATCTGGAAGTTCATGAGATGAACTTATAGATATTCCACTCATTGATGACAAGTCTAGAATCCTTGATCATGCAATGTGGCTAAAGATTAGCTAAAGGAATACTAGGTCGCATATTACGGCAACTCCATCTCATACGTATGACGTACAGCGAAGAGATGAGAGACATGCAATTAAAACTGACTTTGGCAAGGTGTTGCCATTACTCACTATGTTGGCACTGGAGCAGAGTGGCATGTGGGACATGTTTGAAGATCACTATGAATATGATTCGAGGGTGATTGGCTCGCAGTGCAAGTGGGAGTTTGTTGGTATGTATGCCCTGAGAGCCAATCATGAGATGATTGGTGGGATACATTAAGATTGATTTGATAAACATCAAAGTCAAGCTTCCAATTCTTTCTGGTTCAGTCATTTGAGATAGTGATAGAACAGATTGAATGTCTAGAGAATGACAGTACTCAATGATGTGTGCATTCAGGTTCATGACCTGAACGATGAGATCATACGGATGTTAAGAGTTTGTACATTCTTCTTATGTCCCTAGTCAGATGTCATTGTGGAAGGTAGATAGACAGCAATGACACACAAGACTAGATTATGGTGTTGGTTGATGATAGAATCTCATTAGTCATGATATAGAGATATCAAACCAAACACATAGGTACTTGTTAGAGAACAAGTGTACCGGACAGACCCATCGTGGGTTTGACACATGGAACCATGACATGGTAATCACAGTCAGTACTCACAGTGATGGTGGTGAGTGTGATTCTTTGACCTGAAATCACTACACTCAACACATGTCGTTGGGCACACTTTGACATCATCAAACGCAGTCCTGAAACATGGGTTGTTATAAAGGTGATGATTGGGTGGCTTTGACACATGGGGCTTTTGAGGGGTGAGTGATAGATATGGGATTTGTCCCTCCTAAGGGAGTTTGATATCCAAGGCCACTTGATGAGTAGGATTGAGATAGGCATGCGCACGCATGTGTGAAGCAGTATGTGATATTGATGTCATACATATCTCGTTCAATCTACTCTGAGATCAAGAAAGTGAATGAACGTTGACAGGATGACTGTTCCATGCCTTGAGTTCATTCGGGATATCAGTGACAAAGGAATTATACATTCGCTGTAACACCATCCACAAATTGTAGGATGAAAGTTGTTCTCCAACTTTCTACTTTCACTTGGGTAGCACTGATGTGTGACTAGGCACCGCTCTTTGCTTGTGAAGTCATAAGTGTTATGGACTTTCACTGCCAACGTGCAATGGACCTGCAGGGTCACACACATAGGATTTAACCTGGAAGAGGAGTTTTTTCCACAAAGCAATGTTTAGATTGATTACTAAAGGAGTTTAGTAGTTCAATTAAACACTCAATCAGTCGATGGCTCAATATCATATGGTTCAAGGTGTTGGACGCATTGATTGGAGTATCAGATTGATTGAAATCACAATTGACTGATTTTGCCCAACCTGTGCTCCCAACCGATCGGCTCATGTGATGAACCGGTCGGCTGAGGTTGCTGAACCGGTCGGATGGAGTGTCCAGACCGATCGGCTCATGCCCAGGATGAAACGACCGGTTCAAGGGTTGAACCGATCGGCTCAACTGGTGCAACCGACCAGTTGGGAATGTAACATCCCTGACCTGGGTTATACTCTAACCCTAGGTGTTTTGAGTAATAAATATGATTATATGCTTAATAATATCTTGTGAAAAGTAATTAGGTCTCATGAGGAGCTTATGTTTCAATTTTGGTCCTGTTTGGACAATGTTGAAGCAATGTTTGCTTATTTTGGACTAATGTGTAAATTACCCAAGTTGAGGGGTTTAAGTGCAAATTGTGCATGATAATATGTTCCTCATGTTTTGAATCATCATGAGAGTGAAAATTATGTTGAGGTATGGCTTATGGAAGCCTGAATACCAAGAAAGAGCTGATAAAGCAATATACGTGCATGAAAACCTAGTTTTGGTGTAATATACAATTTACCCAAAACCTAGGGTGCAATATGTAATTTATCACTTCAATAGAGTCCCTAATGTTTCTTGGAATCATTTAGAGCAAATACAATGAGAGGGGCACCTCTTTTGGATTAATTTGGAGGAGAGAGAATCTTGATATTAAAATAATCAAGATTTAATCCTAATTGAAACCCTAATTCAATTTAGGGAAAAAATGAATATATTAATTAAAGGGCCTTCAACCAAAATGTTATTGGTTGAGTTTGAAGAAGGATAGACGTCCTTTTGCATAGATAAGGCACGAAAATATCTAAAGGAGGTGAAACTCCACTCACCTTATTATAAAGGAAAGTAATATCCACTCACATTATGGATATTACTATTATATGATTAAGGTGCTTAATTTGCTTTTCTTTTAATTTGAGGATAATGAAGGAGAATTAAAGGCAAAGGAAGGTGCCTTCGTACACAAGGGAGTGAGGGGGTTTATGTGGCACCAATTTGTGAGTGGAGGGAAATTACAAATGCTTTCTCTCTCCTCAATTTCCTTTATAAAAACTTCATTTCCAAATCAATTGAAAGGATTTTTCGGCCCTCTCTTCTTCCCTTGCTTTGGATGAGCTCAAGGGGACTTAGGAGCAACGGGAGGACTTGCCCCAACCTGTTGGTAAGCTTATTAACCCTCATTCATCTTGATTCCATGGTGGAAATCGAAAATAAATTATGGATTCCTTCTTATTTCGATCTCCTCTTCAACCCTAGCCAACTTTTACAACCAAAAGCTTGAGGACGAGCCTAGGGGGAGTTGCAAGAGCTTCATCCACCATTAATGGCGTGAGATTGGAGTTTTGGAGCTCAATTGGAGGTGGGTTTTATAACTTAAACCCTTAAACATTTCTATTGCATCAATTCTCTATGCTTTGTTGATTGATTTCTTCAATTCGATGCACTCTTGTTTCTTGCTGAAATTTCCATCAAGAACGGTTGCTGTTCTTGGTTGTTCGAAGGAAGGGGATGATGACATCATCTTAGATGCTTATCCAAAGAAAATTACCAAGCCAAATGGTTTTGATAGCTATTCCAAATCATTTTAATTTGATTGGCTATGCGGTTTCAGCAAACCGTTTAAGGGCAAACGGTTTGAAACCGTTTGGGAGCAAACGGTTTCAAGACCGTTTGAGATGGTTGACCAAGAGTTGAAAGTTTGGGAATATTGTTCCTAATTATGTATACTAATGACCCTCCAAAGTTGAGGGGTTAAATCCAAAGGAATCGTGAGTTGAAGGCCAATCCATTAGGCAAATCATATTAAATTAAGTGCTGATTTTCAACCTGTTTAACTTGACCTTTTTGGGAAAACGGTTTCAAGACCGTTTGGTGGAGTTGACCAAGCATTTACCGTTTGCGATTCCTGTTCCTAATGATGTTGGTTAATGACCCTCCAAATTTGAGGGATTAACTCCCAAGGAATCGTGATTGGAAGGCTAATTAATTTGGGAAACCTAATTGGATTAAGTGCTGATTATCAATCTGATTTAATTGAACTTTTTGGGCAAACGGTCTCAAGACCGTTTGAGTGCGTTGACCAAGGGTTGACCGTTTGGGATTACTGTTCCTAATGATGTGGTATAATGACTCACCAAATTTTAGGGATTAACTCCCAAGGAATCGTGAGTTGAAGTCTATTCAATTGGGAAAACCCTAATTGAAAACAGTGCTGAAATTCCAATGAGTTAAATGGAGATTTTGGGTTGATTAGCCCAAACGGTCTCAAGACCGTTTGACTCATCCAAACGGTCTCAAGACCGTTTGGGGATCACCCCAAGACCGTTTGGAGGTCTGGGGTCAAGTATAGTTGACCAATTAAAGGTCCAAAGGTACTAATCATATTGCAATGAAGTGCTGATTTGTTGATCAACTCGATAGACCAATCCTTGATGATTTTTCACTAGAATCCAAAGGATGGATGGGCCAAACGGTCTCAAGACCGTTTGGAGATCATCCAAACGGTCTCAAGACCGTTTGGTGGTCACCCAAGACCGTTTGGAGGTCTAGGGTTGAGTATGGTTAGGTGTTTGAAGGCCTAAAGGTACCAAGTTGATCTACAATAAATTGCTGAATTGGTGAGCACTTCAATGATCCAAACCCTACTTGGATGGCTTGGTTTTGAGTGATTTGATGGGCAAACGGTCTCAAGACCGTTTGGAGGTCATCCAAACGACCTCAAGACCGTTTGGGGTCAGGTCATACCCAATTTGGATGATGGTTCAATGGTTTCAAAGTAACTAGTCTTACATTGATTAGTGTTGTTGAATCATCGATTCTAAACCCTAATTCAATTGAATCAAACCCTAATTGATGACCAATTGAGGGTCAATTGAGGGTCAAATCATTTGAAGGCTGACCTATTAAACTCAATTGAAGTATGAGGATAGGTCCAATTGATGATTGATTCCATGAATTCAATGATTGAAGGAATCAACATTGGAAACCCTAATTCAATTGGATACTTATGTAATGGAGTTCCAATGTGATTGAATCTCTTGAGAATCAAGATGGTGAATGATCCATTGATCCAATGCTTATTAGTAATGATAGTCAATGAAGGTACAAAGGTTGAAACCCTATTAGTACCTAAGTGGTTAGTGCCAATTAAGGGATGAACCCTAATTGCTTATAGGATCAATGACTTGATATACTATGTTAATCATAGTTGTATGAACTCGATTGAAGGGTTGATATGACCTAATCAAGTTGAGATGATGATAGCATGAATTCCTATAAGAATATGATTCATGTGGTTTTTAAGGGTATGATCCTTAAGTAGAGAGATCATGAAACCCTAATCATGAACATAAACCCTAATTATGGGCAATGTGATATGAAACCCTAATGAAGGGTGATGCTATATGCAATCCCTATTCTAAAGAAGGGAGATGGTATGTGAAACCCTAATCCCTAATGAGAGAATAGAATTCATACTTGAATATGATTCATGAGGTGAACTCCCTTTGCACGACCATGCAAGGTAGCACGGCCGTGGTAGCTTCCCCTCGCACGGCCGTTCTTGGTTGCACGGACGTGGTGCTCTATGCTTGATTTAGAGGTGATTTGAAAGTGACCTCATATGACCGTATACCTTGATATGATTATAAGTCCAATATAATTGGATGAAGGATACATAAGATATGTGATGAGAAACCCTAGTTGAGGGTGTATCATTGTGATTGTTTATAAGCAACTTTATAATAAAGTCATGCCTTAAACTAAGATAAGTCCATATCATGTGAGATAGCTGTACAATTCTAATGTGTGGCCTTTGCATTATATGCTAAAGGTAAGAGATTAGTGATGGAATGTATTAAGAGGGAAATACCTTAATACAAGATAAGATGGATAACTCAACATAGTTTGAAATGATGAGAAAGTGATACATCAAGATATGATAGTTATCACATTCGGCATTTCAGGGTTTATATGCCTTGATGTACTTCAAATACAATATAATTGGGTAAGAAACATATGAAGTGTGTTATGCAACTATTACAATGAAATGTAATGAGTTGTTACACCTTGATGAGTGTTAATTAATGTACCTTGAGAATGGGGTTAAGCCCAAATGATGTGTATGATATAATCATACCATGATAAGGATGAGAAATGAACTCATACATTGAATTGATGATCATTAATGCTATATGATGAAAGTAATGTTCTAGAATAATCAAATATGATATCCTTGAATGCCCCAGAGGTATCGTCCTTGACTAGTTCTTCATGTGAATCCAGAGGATTAGGTAGATGTGGCGTAGATGGTTGTGGTGTATGTTGTATGGATGTTGGTGGTGTATATGAGGGTGTGGAAGAATGTGGTATGGTTGTTGGTGGTATATATGATGGCGGTGAATTAGGTGTGATTGATGGTGGTGTGGATGAAGGATGCATGGATGAATGTCGTTTGGATGATGGTGACATGGATGATGGTTGTGTGGGTTGTAAGTCCTCCATACATGTTTGGGTTTCACTCCTTCTTGCTCCATGAGAGCTGCAAATGATGTGTTCATTTTCTGAATGTAGAGATATGCACGGTTCAAGGATCTTTTTATGAACACCCCATATGCTCCTGCAAATAAACAAGGTGAGTGAGATACAAGAACAAACATGGAAGATACAACAAATTATGATGATCATGATGAATTATGATTTATGGATATGATGGTGGATATGAAGGTTGTGATCTAGTCTTATTTACTTATCAAAAACTCTTACTCTAACAGGAATACCGATGCTCCCCGGCAACGGCGCCAAAAACTTGTTGATTGTTTACACTAACGAGTTTCAATCATTAAGAATGATCTTTTACTCAACTAGCTATATCCCGCAAGTATACGAGAGTAGTTGTAGTCGAGGTCGAACACAAGGAGCGTTGGTTAATTAGGCGCAAGACTTATGATTTTCAATAATCTAGATCGTTGTACACAAGATGATTGGATTAGAACAACTAAATTATATATCTAAAACAAAACAGTAAATTATCACTTAAGAAAGGTTAAGATTCAGATTTGGAAGGATCTTAGACTTGGGATTTCACCATCACATCATAGCTTATATTAAAATACGAATTTAAACATGTTAATTAACTTGCAAAGGAGGTTTGTAGTCATCACTCACCTCCCGGTGAAGTGATGACGATTTTAACTCCATACATCACTCTCGTGTATGTATTTCATTTCAAATCACAAACCTTGCTCATCAACATAATCACAGCCACTCTCGCGGTCAAGGACAAGTTGCCAAAAGAGTAACTCCATACTCTCAAACACATCTTCTCAGATTATGAAAGAAAGTATAAAACATGAAAGTATGATGGCCAATCACACAAACAAGCATTTCAGATCTGAAACAACTCTTGGAATATGCAAGAAACTAACATTTAGTAAAAAATTCATATGTTCATACAAGCTATGACATGGGAGTTACTCTCCCATGCCCAAGAAGAAGAGTCTACTCATCCATAATGATGTACAACAGAAAATGTGCAGAAATTTCAGAGTTAAACATGGTTTAGAGAAGGAAAAGCTAAGCAATCGCAAGGTATAACCAAAGGAAGGTAGAATTCCGACTTGAGGACGAAATCCTACTTCTACAGCTGCTCCAAACCGGACAAACTTCCCTCCCGAGAAGCTTTGTGGAGTGAAGAAGCTCTGCTGCACCTTGGAGAAGAAGCTTGGAGAAGAAGAGAGGAAGAATGGGGTTTCTTTGGCAAGAAACCACCTCCTTTCCCCTAAAAATCGCCCTCCTATGCTCTAGGCTTGCTCTAGGACGAGAGAACTTCCGCAAATGACCGGGCATAACCGCCCATTAAGTTCCCACTTCGTTTTAAACAAAAACTCGTATTTTACAAAATGTTGAAACTGCCAGGTGCACGGCGTGCACTTTGGAAATGCACGTCGTGCAACTTTCCAGAAACTTTCAATTTTCTCCAGAATACACTGTGCATGGCGTGCACTTTGGAAATGCACGCCGTGCAACTTTCCAGAAACTTTTGGCTCCCAGGTGCACGCCGTGCAACTTTCCAGAAACTTTTATCTGCCAGAAATTCCCAGGTGCACGGCGTGCACTTTTGGTGCACGGCGTGCACCTCGCTGTTCTGGGCTGTTGTGTATTTTGCTCATAACTTTCAGTGTGTAGGTCCGATTTACATGCCGTAAAAAGTAGTATTTGCGCAATTTCGAACCCCAAAACATGTAGATACTTGAGGAGTGATTAAATAAGATATAATATGATATATTACTCATAATTTCATTGCAATATGTAGTACCTACAATAAAAATCATGAGACAAGTAAGAATAGCTAAACATATAGAATCTAGCATGAATGAGAGTGATAATTGAGTCAAAACAACATGGATATGCAACCAAACATGATCCAAAAGATGATATAATTTGTGCACATCAACTACCCTGTTAACAAATATACACAGGCTGTATAAAAACTTTGAGGCACTAAGACAAAACTCAGATTGATACATTTAAAACTCTGAGGACCTGAGAGTACAGAGACGACACATAAGACTACTATCTCTATGACTAGATAGACAATATTTCCACCTGAGATCTTATTGCTGTCCCTACTGTTGCTACTGCTCTTTCCCTGTTCTAGGGTTTCTGCTCTGCCTTCCATGCATACCTAAAAATGTTTCCCACGGGGGTGAGACAATTGAAAATTGCCCCAGCGAGAGATATAACTCTCCGCCAAAAACATTGTTATTGCAGTTTATCAAATTAAAACTGAGCAGGGGTTACTTTTACATTATCAGGCAGAATTATTCATCATAGAACATAATAAGATAATCTCCATTCTCAAGGAGGTCATTGCATCTACCCATGGTAGATAAGTAATTCAGCTGTCTACTTTGTAGAGAATATAAAGAAACATAATTAACATTTATCTACTAAGGAATGCACAAAGAAATGCAACATCAGCCAATGAATCTCTGTATTCAATCCTTAAGCAAACATGCTATACGGCTGATTACATTTTACAATCACACTTATGCTCTGAGGAGATGAGATATACCGCTCATACTCCAACCGACCATTACGAAATCACCTCGGTACCATACATAGGTCATCAAAAGAGCCGGATTCTTATGACCTCATCTGTCTCGGTCAGTACGAGACCACATGCAGGACATCTCGTGTCTCTGCTAACTAGCTAGCCAGGGTATTCTGGCACCTTCGCTACAGAGTTACAGCGTCAACTGCACTCTCATCGCCAATCTAGAGATTTCTTGTTTATCTCCTCGATCTGACATTAAGTATCATTGGTAGATTCATGATACATCCATCCCGACATATTCATGAAGGATTGAGAGGTTTCTTGTTTACCTTCCAACAATCTCTTCAAGAGAACGTAAGGATATTTTCGCCCATTTACCCCCACATATTCAAAATATGTGCTTTGGGTTTTGCCGCGGGCACCCGTTTCACCATCACCTATTCCTGACGATGATGGATCTATGGTCAGAGCACTACATGAATATATTTCACTTGATTTATTAAGTACATTCTCATTTTCTTTTAGCATCAGCCAAGTTCTCAAACATAACTTATTACAACAATGCTATAAAGAGACATGTACTACTTTTGTCAGATATTTATCAGTTTTTCAAAAACCCTGGGAACTCAGTCCCTCATTTCAATACTGGGAATTATCATCCCTTCACTTTCTCATCACCATAATCATATGGTTCTGGGTATTCAAACCCTTAACTCATCATTGAGCATTATTATACCTTTTTCAGGTAACTGTCACCTTCAGGTAATCTGACCAGGGCATTCATGATACTTGTTACACAAGCATCACACCTGGCTCACAAGGCCATGAAATATTTTGTCACCTCTCACTAGGTAACAACTTACTCATGTGACTCATAAAAGTCCATGCATATTGCTTCTTTTACTAAGCAACAACAACATTAAGGCACATAATGCCAATCAACATTTATTATATAAATGTATGACCTTCCTCTTAAGGACTACTTTGGTACAGTTGCAATGCACATGAGTGGGCCTATTAATATTTCAGAATTTCAGGTAGAGGAGTTTTCTCAGCCCATCCATCATACAATTGCTACAGCTGAATGCATTTGGAGGGACACCAATGGAGGATCCAAACCTCCACATTGCTGAATTTTTGCAGTTGCTAAGCACCATAAAGATATATGGTGTTCCTACTGATGGGATACGCCTAATTCTTTTTCCATTCTCTCTTAAAGATAGAGCCAATACATGGCTCTATACTTTGCCAAAGAAGTCAATCAGCACTTGGGAGGAGCTTCTAAATGTCTTTTTGGCAAGATATTTTCCACCTAGGAAAACTTTGCAGCTAAGGAGTCAACTCATCAATTATTCTCAAAGGGATGGAGAGACGTTGTATGATACATGGGAGAGGTTCAAAGATCTTCAACATCTTTGTCCACATCATGGTCTAAGCAATTGGCTTCTATTGCAATCTTTCTATAATGGTTTGTGCTACAATACAAGGATGTCTATTGATGCAACTGCAAATGGAGCTCTAATGAATAAATCTTATAGAGAAGCCTATGCTATTATTGAAGATATGGCAGCAAATCATTTCCAATGGAGTCCGGCTACAAGCTACCACCCATCCTTTTCACATACTACTTCCGAAATGCAAGTGGAAGATCATATGGTTGATGCTATAGACTTGATTGCAGCAAGGATAGACACTTTATCACAAAGGTTTGAGAATTTAATCACACAACTAGTTCAAACAACCAATACTATTTGTGATGCATGTGGGTTGTTTGGACACTCATCTTCTACATGTTATGCTTCTTCTCTTTATTCTCCAATGGGCTACACTCCACCGGACTTCTACATCAATGCAAAACCAAATTTCATTCAGCCACAACAACCACAAGTAACTTCTAGATTAGAGTCCATGCTTGCAACATTTATTTCAACTCAAATGCAGCAAAATGAGGAGTTCCATCAACAAAGACAATCAATGAAGGGTGCCATTTTCCAACTCTCTTCTAATGTGGACGATATTACCACTCATGCACACATCTTGGAGAAACAAATTACCAGCAAGCTCTTTTTAGCAAAGAAGTATTTCCACCTTTCTTGCCTAGTCCACCGGAGACGAATCCTACATATTTCAGGCCGATGACATTGAAGAATGGAGTTGTTATAGAGGTATATCCTTCAAAGTATGATGATTTTGATACCCATGATGATTATGAAGTTGCAACTAAAGGGGAGAAAGCTACAACACATGCTCTACATGTTGATTCTTCAAGCAAGCCACATGTCCTTCCTCCTCACATTCTAGATAACACATTGCTTTATAATGAGAACACTCTTCCCAACTCATATTTTGATGATGCTTCAAAGAAGAATGAAAAGACAAATAGTATTGGCATACAAAAGACTATTCTTATTGCAACTCATAGGTGTTTTTGCTTGCCCCAAATCAAGGACATATTTGCAAGGAGGCATCAATCTTTAGCACAACAATTTCTAGCTACAAATCAAAGCACCGGTCCTCCATGGACTTTGATGTTTCCACCATGATGAGGTACCCGGTTGCAACCTTTTTAGTTTGATTTATGCAGTGAGGACACTGCAGATTTCAAGCTTAGGGGGGAGCAACCGAATGGTAACCTAGTTCTTTTATCTTTTCCCTTTCATGTTATTTGCTTCTTATCTTTTGCTTTTGTTTTGTGTTCACATTTCAGTCATTGTTTTCAGTTCTCCTCTTCTGGTGGAAAATCTAGTATGATATGAGGTTTATCTTTTATATGTGGATAAAACTCCTATGCTTAACAGATTGTCCTCTTCTGATGAGAAATATCATTTGGAGAAATTGCAAAAGGCATGCATTAATCAAATGAAACATTTTGGCCATCAACATGTGCTTAACCTTGGTTTATGCTTCTAGCCTGAACATTCATCTTTCACATCCTTGATTGCTTAAAACATGTAATGGTTTCAATTTTTTTTGAGTAAATCAACTTTACAACATCATTTGGAATACGAGATGCCCTTTCCAAGCTCTTAGTGCATTTTCAACCACTCTTTCAATGAAAAATTTTCAAAACAAATGAATGAAATCTAGCTAATGTTGCAATTTAGTTGACTCTCCTATCTTTTGGAAAAAATTTTAAAATTTCTTTTGGCTTATCTCACCTTTATACCCTATAAAAGATGGCTAAACCGCCCACATATCATGCTAGCCTAGTGTAAGTCTGATCTGGCCACGATGGTTAGGTGGTATGTCTTAAAAGATGGTAAAATACCCCAACTGACACTCCATGTGTGCATAAGCCTACATTAGCAGCCGAGTGTCGGAACCCATAATCCTTTATCATATCACTTTTGGGAAAGAAGGAGAGTACAACTAAAATTGTCAATTTTAACTAAGATTTCAGCATTTGTATCCTTAATAGTTGAGAGTTTGAGTTGCACATCCACTAATTGCTTGGCTTGGTCATCCAAATTCTACCTAATGTTGTTTAATTGATTGATTCAACTAATTGATGCCACCCCTCCTGAACTAAAAATCTTTCTTGGATGTTTGAGTTGTATTGATGGCTATGAGTATAAACATGTTGATCATGGTTGGTTTGGTCTTACACACATCTTTCATTTCATTTGATCTATGCATGAACTTGACAATTCCTTCATTTGTGTTTCTATGCTCTTTTTGCTTGAGGACAAGCAATAGTTTAAGCTTAGGGGGATTTGATGTGCACAAATTATATCATCTTTTGGATCATGTTTGGTTGCATATCCATGTTGTTTTGACTCAATTATCACTCTCATTCATGCTAGATTCTATATTTTTAGCTATTCTTACTTGTCTCATGATTTTTATTGTAGGTACTACATATTGCAATGAAATTATGAGTAATATATCATATTATCTCTTATTGAATCACTCCTCAAGTATCTACATGTTTTGGGGTTCGAAATTGCGCAAATACTACTTTTTACGGCATGTAAATCGGACCTACACACTGAAAGTTATGAGCAAAATACACAACAGCCCAGAACAGCGAGGTGCACGCCGTGCACCTGGGAATTTCAGGCAGATAAAAGTTTCTGGAAAGTTGCACGGCGTGCACCTGGGAGCCAAAAGTTTCTGGAAAGTTGCGCGGCGTGCATTTCCAAAGTGCACGTCGTGCATTTCCAAAGTGCACGCCGTGCACAGTGTATTCTGGAGAAAATTGAAAGTTTCTGGAAAGTTGCACGGCGTGCATTTCCAAAGTGCACGCCGTGCACCTGGCAGTTTCAGCATTTTATAAAATACGAGTTTTTGTTTAAAATGAAGTGGGAACTTAATGGGCGGTTATGCCCGGTCATTTGCAGAAGTTCTCTCGTCCTAGAGCAAGCCTAGAGCATAGGAGGGTGATTTTGAGGGGAAAGGAGGTGGTTTCTTGCCAAAGAAACCCCATTCTTCCTCTCTTCTTCTCCAAGCTTCTTCTCCAAGGTGTAGCAGAGCTTCTTCACTCCACAAAGCTTCTCGGGAGGGAAGTTTGTCCGGTTTGGAGCAGCTGTAGAAGTGGGATTTCGTCCTCAAGTCGGAATTCTACCTTCCTTTGGTTACACCTTGGGATTGCTTAGCTTTTCCTTCTCTAAACCATGTTTAACTCTGAAATTTCTGCACATTTTCTGTTGTACATCATTATGGATGAGTAGACTCTTCTTCTTGGGCATGGGAGAGTAACTCCCATGTCATAGCTTGTATGAACATATGAATTTTGTACTAAATGTTAGTTTCTTGCATATTCCAAGAGTTGTTTCAGATCTGAAATGCTTGTTTGTGTGATTGGCCATCATACTTTCATGTTTTATACTTTCTTTCATAATCTGAGAAGATGTGTTTGAGAGTATGGAGTTACTCTTTTGGCAACTTGTCCTTGACCGCGAGAGTGGCTGGGATTATGTTGAGGAGCAAGGTTTGTGATTTGAAATGAAATACATACACGAGAGTGATGTATGGAGTTAAAATCGTCATCACTTCACCGGGAGGTGAGTGATGACTACAAACCTCCTTTGCAAGTTAATTAACATGTTCAAATTCATATTTTAATATAAGCTATGATGTGATGGTGAAATCCCAAGTCTAAGATCCTTCCAAATCTGAATCTTAACCTTTCTTAAGTGATAATTTACTGTTTTGTTTTAGATATATAATTTAGTTATTCTAATCCGATCATCTTGTGTACAACGATCTAGATTATTGAAAATCATAAGTCTTGCGCCTAATTAACCAACGCTCCTTGTGTTCGACCTCGACTACAACTACTCTCGTATACTTGCGGGATATAGCTAGTTGAGTAAAAGATCATTCTTAATGATTGAAACTCGTTAGTGTAAACAATCAACAGTAGTCAATGTTGTAATCCTTGAAAAGGAATGGTACAGGTTGTGTACTTGTGAACCAGGATGAATTTGGAATACTTTGGTTTATGGTTAAAGAGTTTTCCTATGAATGGATCTCTTTGCAAAAAGTTTTAAATTTTCAGTGATTTTCAGTAATCCGCTGCAAATAATTCGCTTCCGCATTAGTTAATCCTATTTTCGCGAGATGGTCGTTTCAGGGAAAGTCATGTCGGAAAGAATTTTCCTTTGGTTTCAAATTGCCCAATTCAATTGGGAATAACATTGGTATTTGATACCAATTGGGAACGAAACATGGAAAGTCTTTTTGGGCCGGATTAGGACCATGAACCGATCGGTTCAGGGCACCAACCGATCGGTTGGAGTGCCCCAAACGATCGGCTCATGTCTAACCGATCGGCTCAATGGACGAACTGATCGGTTCAGTTGTGAACCGATCGTTTTAGGTTGCGAACCGGTTGCTTTTTGTGGAGAATCTCGAACCCTTCTACTCCTGCGTTTAGTCCCGTATTGCCCGGGATGGAGAACCCTGTCCCATGACCCTCCTATATATATAGGGTATTGGGGGCTTCTCATGGTACACTTCAGTGAAACCAGTTGCTCTGCAAAGTTGTCGTTATCTCTGGTTTTGGTAACCGAGAGAGAGCCCGAGCAAGTGCTTCCCGCAAAGGGAGGTGCAGCAAGGGAAGGACAACTGCAGTTGCAAGTGGCAGCAGGAGAGTGTGTTGATGACTAGTACGTCAACAGGAGGGTGCGACTCCTTCCACTTCCTTTTGGGATAAGGAGTGTGGAGTTCCAGGTGGTCCGTGTGGACTACTACAGAGGCGGGAGGACTCTGCCGCTCAGAAGGACAACTGTCATCCGACAGTCCGATAGGAGGAGGAGTCGTCAGTCCCGGTGCGACCAGGAGCTGCACAGACACCGTCCAAGACCGGAGTTGAAGACCGCGCATTGCGTGAGGTATTGTCGCCAAGCAAGCCTCGGGACAAGGTATGATTCCACAAACCATCCTTTCCTATTATATAGACGTTGACGCGTTTCCTTGTTCCAGGTTTGGGGGAGAAAATTTTTTGTTTCCGCTGCCTTCTCTGTCTCCCCTAAAACCCAACAGAGACTTGGTCTTTACAACATGGTATCAGAGCATCAAGGTAGTCGGATTCTTGACTAATTCAAATTGTCTCCTAGATAGAACTCTTACCATATATAGTTTCTTTAGTAAGTTTTTCACCTTAGAGTTGACCTAGCATGAAAGTTTGATTTAGGATCATAATAATTTCATATTAAAAATAAAATTTGTCAACTTTTTGGTGAATTGTCTATTGAGAAGCTACTAGAGCAAGAAGTTGAAGTTATGGTGTCTAGAAAGGGTCAGAGCTTGGGGGATGGCAATATTTTCCTCTGCCCCACTAGCTTGGTAACGAGGACTCCTGAGCTCATATGACCTGGCCTAGCCTGATCTGATATAGACAGCTCGAAATAGTCTATCTTTGGGCATGTTGCCTAATTGTTGAATACCTTAAGAAAACCATAAGTGATGATTTGATCTCTTACACAAAAAGCATCCTTAAATACCTTATACTCCTATGTTTAGGGTTTAGTGTACCCTATGTTACACACTGAAGCTTGGTTAGTAAGTCATTTTAGTATTGAATCTTATGTACCTTTTACCCTTAGCTTAGTTTGACTTAGTTGACCTTTTTAAGGGATGGAGAGAGGGTAAAGGTGTTAGTACCCTATTTGGTTTTGCAAATCTGATTTCAAGGATGAAATCCCTTTTTAGGGGGATGGAATGCCAATTAAAAGCAAAATCAAATACCTTTAGAGTTAGAAACCCTATCTATGTAGACATATGTACATAATAACTTATGTGAACAAGAATTTACCAAACACATTATACTTGTAATTCAACTTGTTTGTTTATACACACATGCATATATGTAGTATGTCATATAGAGATAGTTCATATGCTTGAACCTTCACATATTATTGATGCACATAATAATGAGTTACTTATTACTAATTGTGAATATACATAACGTTGACTATGCCACCCTAATGGTAAAATGTGTATGGATAATGCACCCTAAGGATGCTTTAACATGTAATGATCATGTTGACCTAAACCCTAATATGTAATCATCTAGCTTTGACAACATATACATATAGATACCCTTAATGCCTTTCACGATACATTAGTGACATTAGGTGTCATCATCATATAATATACCTTGATATATATAAATGGATTATAGTCACAAAGTTATCAACATATATAAGGTATATCACCTTGTTCTCTAATGAACACCTCATCATAACTTGATATATGAATTAATTCATTAATATTTAATGTGTTGCATCCTATTTGTTAAAATGCATATAATGACTCAAACATGATAATGAATAATTGGATTCATATAAATATTCATAAATGCCTAATTTGATGTAAAATATGTATAATTTATAATATGGAGTGTAATGGACGAAAATGATTAATGATGTCATTAATATGAGTATGAGCGATGATATGACAATGTGTAGTATGAACATTATTTGGAATTATTATAGGCTTATAACTTGTTGGATAATATTAACTTTTTCTACAAAATAATTTGTGATAATTCTACATGATAGATTTAAGAGGATAATGGAAAATGAATTCATGTTATTAAGGTTTTTGACCTAATACATTAATTTATGTTGAAATGGCTTAGAAAACCCTAATTGTGCTTAAAACCCTTGATGAGGGAAATACACATGATATAATATTGAGATGTAATTGTTTTGAATAAAATGTGAAACAAGTGATAGTATAATAAATATGATACCTCTTCATGATGGAGATTATGCTAATAAGGCAAAAATGTTAATTTGAGTTTGATAAAAGGCTATAGGTTATGGAAACCTTAGTAACACCTGACTTATGTAGATTTTGTGTTGTACCCTAGATTAAGGGTTATAACCTAGCTGTTTAAGGTTGGGAAGTTGCACACTCACCCTCTCTTTCCTCTTGTTATGATTTCGGGGATGAAATCCTCTTTAAGGGGTGGTGTGTTGTAACATACTGAATCTCAGGGTCTTCCCCGCAAATTACCCATATTCTATCTTTTCATTTCTTTCAAGTCCTTTTGGACTATTTTCATAAATTTCCCTTCTTTTATATTCTTTTTGGACTTCTTGTGCAATTTGAGCACAATTCAAGGTTGAAATTACCTTTTTCCCTCATTTATATAAATGGAGGGGTGTTTGCACAAATAACCCACCTAAGGTAATAATTAAGGACTAATAATGCAAGATGGAGTTTAATGAGAGATAATAATTAGATAATGTTAATTTGGAGCTTTTTGGATAAATATATTAGTAATAATGTGTATTTGAATTAATTATGAAAACATTAACCTTAATTGTTTCTCTCTCCTCAAAATATGATTTTAATTCATGAAAATATGTTATTTTGTTGAGAAATGATTATTGAAATCTTAATGTGTTTAATATCTCGAAATTCACTCATGTAATCCATTAAAAGAAGACTTTTCATATAACTCATTCATTTTTAATATATTAATATACACTTTAATGAGAAATATATTTATTAAGGGCCTTATTGGATAAAAATACGAAATATAATTATATTGCATCGTTCTATATGCTAATGTGAACCTATGGTCCAAATTTGGTGCCTTTTGGACTTCATTTGACCCTTCAAATCCATTTTATAAGCTTTAGTATAGTGTAACTATATTACATTGTTACAGAGTAGAAAGTAAAATGGCTCGCGGACGCAGAGGGCTAGGGCGAGGGCACGGCGGCCGTGGAATCCCTAGCGGACGAGGAGGTGGAAATGGTGGGAAGGCAGTTGATGAGCCTCTGTCGACTCCCCCTGGTTGCGGTGGGACGACCGAAGGAGAAGGTAGCGTGCAAGGTATCCCCCATACCTCTCAACCGCCAGAGACTTCCACAACCCTGGTTGATCCCCCCGCCTCGCCAAAGCCCAAGCTCCCGCAAGCAGGTCCCTCGACGATCGTCTCCAGAAACAAGTCGTCATCCTTCGCGGATTGGCTTTGTGCTAGTCGACAAGGAAGGCCGATTGCATACGTCTCAGTTGTCAAGTTCGTCGACCCGGTGATTAGGGATGGTACCAGATGTGGATCGATCTCTAGTCAGGATGGCGTGATCCCTAACTGGGACCTCTACTTGTCGGTAAGATTCACCAGCAGGAAGCCCTTCAAAGGGCAACTTAGCGGCTGGATCAGAAGGCAATGGAAACCTAGTGGGACGTTTGATATCATAGCCGAGGAGAACGAAGGCTTCATCGTAAAGCTGCCGTCGTCTACCAAGAGGGACTGCATTCTCGATGAGGCTCCGTGGACAATGGATGGAGCTCTAGTCATTGCTCAGGCCTGGGAACCTGGATCTGCACTCCAGCCCCTCTCCTTTTCTCTGATTCCAGTATGGCTGGAGGTGGAGAATCCCAGAGTCCTGTGGACTCTTGATGGGATCGCCAGCGTAGCTAGCACTATCGGGAGGCATCTGGACTTCGTTGAATCCACACTCACAGTAGGATGCAAGGACTCCGCTACCGTGTGCGTGGAAATCTCGTGTACTGACAAGATTCCCAAGTCCACCTTGGTGGAGGTCGACGGCGCCACCAAGCAACTGAAGGTCAACGCCCTGTCGAAACCCCTCTGCTGCTCTGGTTGCAAGTGATTTGGACACAAACATGGATTGTGTCCCCTGGGTAGCAGGCACGTAACTCCCACAAAGGAAGTCTAGTTCCGGTTTGGAAAGCAAGGTGCTCGACGGATTGTCAAAGACACACAAGTTCCTGACGCCAATGTTGTTGATGTTGTTGATGCTGAAAAGGAACAGGACGACACGGTCGTGGCTGAGATCGCGCTGCAGGTGAAGAACATTGTCCTCGACGCCGTTCTGGTAAATCGTCGATCGAACCTTCACCCTTCCCCTAATAGGATAACTACTGAAGAGTCCCCATATTCTTGGAAAGCCAACAGGTTATGGAAAAATTGTGGTTTATCTATAGAATATAAATAGAGGAAAGCTAACCTGTTTGATGAGATCTCTCAGGGAGACTCAAACTCAGAGTGTGATTCTATTCATTGGGGTTCTGACTCTGCTGTCTATGATCACCCAAGATCAAAGAAGAAGAAGAAGTCAGGAAGGAGAAAGAGGGAGGACTGATCTGGTCCTTTAGCTGCCTGCCTATTATCTTATACGTTCCCTTCTGTTCTTGTCACCTGGATGAACCAAAGGTCTTTGAAGCTAAGTTCTCTCCCCACTCTTTGAAGGTGGACTTAATGTTAGTGGCGTAGTGGATGGAACTAAGAAGGCCTGAGGTGTTTTCCGAGTTGCCTGAATGAGGGTGTTGGGCAGCAGACAAAGACAGCTTTGGTAGCCATGGAGTTGACATAATCATATGATTATTAGGACTGATCTGCTCAAGATATTTTGTTCTTGAGTCTCGGCTTTGGAGTTTTGACCTCCAGCTGTAAGAACATTCACGAGAGTGAAGGAAGTGGTTGTCTATTCCTATAGCAATTGCAGAGATGGACAGAAAGGCCTTAGCTTTGGCTTAGCTGTTTGCTTGATCTCCTGATGTCTTAAGATGTCGGTTTCCTGTCTATGGGGATACTTCTCACCCTTGATGATCTGCTGTCCAGCTACAAATTCTAAGATGAGGTTAGCTCCAGTAGTGATGTCAGAGGATTAGAGAGGATGAATTTTGTATCCTATAAACTTGGAACTTTCATCTCATAGATGGCAAGTGTCATTGCAAACTGTACTGGTAGGGGTGGTATCTACATATCACATTCCTTTGAGCTGCAGTAAACTAGATGGCCTCTAGTTTGGAGGTTACAATAGGGAAGAAGAAGATAGGTATACATATCGGACACTAAAGACGTTGTTTTGTATGTTGGCCTGTTCGACTGAGCTCATTTTCTGGGTGTGGATAATTCATAGAGGCTTCGTCTGACAGGGAAGCATATATATCATGTTCTTAGAATCTGGATCTGTCTCCTATTTTTCTTTTTTTTTGTTCTTTGTTTTGTTTTGAGGCTTCCTGCAAGAAGCATGTCATAGTATTAGTGTGTGATACACTAGGTTGAGGGGCGCAAATATTCTTTGTACCCAAAGTTTTTGGATTCTATAGTAACACATTTTTTGACCGACCAAAAAAACTATATTGCATTGAATCGATTTCATTTATATGGTTTTGTAACGCCAAAGTATGATGTCACGCGCCTGGGGTCCATCATTGATACTTGATCGGACGTCTCCGCATTGATCGCCCTTTTGATCCAACGGTCTGGGAACTTCCTTCTACCTCCAGCCGCCTGAGCATACAACCTCCTAGACTCCCTTGAGTCGTTCTCACTCCCTCCTCCACCATTGTGCATGATTCCTGTCCCTTTAGCTCCATCTCTTCATGACGGTTCAAATGAGACCTAACTCGTTGTCCTCTTTTTCCTGGTTGCGAAAAGTCCAATCGGGGCCTCCTCCTCTTCTCTGTCGTGAGGTTACAGAAGGGACTAGAGCCCTCCTCACGCCTATCTAAGGCTGTAGAAAGGACCTCTGAACTGCGAGCTTTCTTCCTCCTCCTCCAATTTCACCTCTCCTTGCCTGAGACACCTTGAACTACTCCGTCCTCAGTTCTAGAAACCTTGACCTGTTGCTCGCATCTCCAACCACCTCCGTTCAATTGGCTTCTAGGTAAGCATCCTTGATGCTTTTTATTCAATCCTGTTTCCTTCTTTTGCCTCACGACGCTCTCGTTCATCGAGTCCTATAGACCGTCAAAAGAACCTCCGCGGCACCTGACCTTTTCTCCACTCTCGTGCTCCTCTGCCCTTGTGAAACTCCACCTTCTACTTGCCTCGACCCCACAATCACGACGGGAACTTTATCTGAGGTTTTGCTCACCGTTTTAACCCCAATTTTCTTTGCTCTGTTCTCCGACTTTTCTCCATGGTTTCGTGTGCTTTCTGCACCAAATGTCCAGAATTTTGGTTCCAACTTCATCGCCGAGATCCAGCGAAGGCAATATGCCTATTTTTATTCCCGAACCCGAACACCACCCGGGCACAAGCTGCTTGAGCCGGGGCTCCTGGTAGTCTGCCTCTTCGCCATGGAAGCGAGAGGAAGATACCTGGTCATGGAATAACCAAGGTGGTCGTGCCGCTGTAATTGGACGGTTTAACCTCACATGGGAATTATCGTCATTTTACCCCTTGTTCTTCCTCTCTTATGCAAACAATCGATAGTTTCAAATGACCATACTGCCCTCGTTGTTTTAATTGATCCGATTTGGCAAGCAAGGGTAAAATGGTAATTCTCCCTTCCCACTCGCCTTTGACCTAGGTCAGCAAGAGTGGACCTGCTGATGCGGCCAATTGTGACTGGTCTGCGTCAGTGTGGGCCCGGCCTCAGTGGCCCAATCCCCCCTTTATTTTTCCTATGTGGCATTTCCCTGAATTCTGATTGGCTGAGATGATTTAATTCATAATAAATCATTCCCATGTCAGAAAAATTCGAATAAATAGTCAATGGAAAGGATTTTTAATGTAGAATTCGATTCTGAAGTTTTTGAGTCATGATTTGGATTCCTTTTTCGAAGTTTGCTTTGAATGCCTTTTTAAGTGTATAAAATGTTCTAAAATACATAATTAATTCATTTTAACTCCAATTTGTAAAATAAAATATGTTTTATTATTCAGGAGAATATGACTAATCTATTAGACTAAGTTTCGAACCTTAAATCGTGGTTTTATAAAATTAGGGTTTTTCCTATGCTTTAAGCCTTATATATACTAATACATGTGTAATGATGTAACTAGGGAAATATGGAATTGGATACAATCAGATTGGTGAATGTGATGGTAATTGATTAAAATAGGTATGTGAAGCCTATTTATGTATGTGACTCCTATGTATGTGAATCCTATTATTTATCAATGAATGATGAATGTGGAATGTATATGTGCAAATCACACCTATCCTTCAGTTGGGCTTTTATCCATCCCTACCTCCATTATGTGCTAGCCTTGTTGTCCTTCTACATGACTTTATTTGGCTCTTTACTTATCTAATGCTTCTACGCCATTGTGACTCATTCATTTAAATCATGTGAATCTTGCTACTACATATGTTGGCTCATCTACTTGGAGTTCTTAGATATCATTGTTGCCTATGATGGCCTATTTATTGAGATTATTTTTTGGGTTTTATTCCCATTTTGAAATGTTGCAATCTTGTTATACTTCTCAATACTGCCAAGTGACTATTAAGCATGATGTATTCTAGGCCAAATGACAATGTAGTGTACATGAGTACAAACCACTCATAGGGCACTGAGGTTTTAGTCCTCCTGTCGGGCAATGGGGTTTTAGTCCCCCCTGCCATTTTATATTAGGCACTGGGGTTTTAGTCCCCCTGCCACTTTATATAGGCACTGGGGTTTTAGTCCCCCTGCCACTGGTGAGGTCTGGTAGGTGCCTCACCCTACATTGAGATGACTTTGTGTCTTAATATATTCATGCTATGTGATTGTTATTGTGGTGATTGATTATGGCAGTTCTCTATTTCTTATTTGAATATTTGTCTCATTCTCTTAAAATCTTGTAGCATAGAGAATCTTTTATTATTCAATGTTGTTGACTATTACTTGTCCTATTTCTTTTGAATAACACATACTTTTATCTTTCTCTTGCTGGATGATCCCAACCATCCAGGCTAGGATCAGAGTGCGCATAGAAGCTTGGTGAACCTAAGGCTAAGGATGGGACAAGAAGAAAAGGAACATATAGCTTGCATGATCATAGTTGCCTTTATTAAGTTGTTTTGTTGGGAGACAATATTGTCTTAGTCTAAGTCTTCCTCTACCTAGATCCTATGTTTTGTATAAAGTTGTACTTCCTTTATGGAAATTTTGTAATGTACTCGTTATACGTTTTGAATAAAGTCAAGTTTTATTTCTTCCGCTGCCACACATTTGATGTATTTGTTTATCATGTTTAATAGTAGAGACTTGGTCTTTACACACACCATGTAGATTTTTGGTAATTTTTGCATGTTTTAACTAGGAATTGCTTGCTTCTTGCTTTATTTTTCCTTAATGAAGGCTTAGATGTGATTGAAGGCAACTTGGCACCGTTTTGGCCAATTTTGCCTAAATTTGATATTTCTTGCCTAAAAGTGTGTTTCAACCCAATCTCTATTATTGTGGATTAAAAATTATGACCTTTGACAAATGCAAGTGAATTATCATTCTTTATTGCTAAATGGTATCAATTCTTGACTTTTTACATGTGCATCACCGCTCTTATGTTTTGAATGATTTGGTTGAATTGTGAGTTGAGCAAGATAAGAGTTCTTAGTGCTTATGAAATCACTAGATAGAAATATCAATTTCAAGTTGTTCATTCATGTGGTGTGATATCTAGGATGGTGTTGGATTAATTTTCATTCAAGAAGTCTTATGTTGAGAATCACACTAATGACCCCTCTTTGATTCAACATTTCACTCACAATCTCCTTACCCCTCCGCCTCATGAAAAGATTCCTTAGTGCACATAATCATCCTTGGCCACCTACAAAAGTTTGGGGTGGCCATATCTTCATCTCCCCACTTGACTCCATCCACCTTATACCCTACCTATACCAGGGGCAAAGAAAGGAAAAAAAATCAAAAAGAAAATAAAAGGTGCTTTTGTTTGAGAGCATCTAAAATAAAGAAAAGACGAGTGCTCTATGTAATAGCATTCTAAAAAATCTTACTATAATCATTTCTTCCATTTTCATACCCATTGAGCTAGGAAACATCAAACCTAGCTTATTATTCCCTTTCCGCAGCCATGTGCATCATTTGATGTGATTTGATACATAAGGTTGAAAGCATGAAGGTGAAACAGCACTCCTAGTCATCCTTGATTAACGCCATCATGAAACGGTCTACCCAAAACTACATGAAAGAAACATGGATAACTTGTGTGTTTCATGCCCTATATTTGAAGTTCATATGCTTTGTGCTCTTTTCATGATTGTCTTGTGAAAGCAGGAGAGGAGTGAGGTGGAATGCATGTACTTAGTCATCTTTGATCCCATTAAGCAATAATCACATTTTGCATTGCATTTGTCATTTCTTGATTGTGAAAAATGTGTAGAGAGATTGAGTTGGAGCATACATGAGGACAAGTATATTTTAAGTTTGGGGTGGTGATGTAGCCCTATTTTAGGGCTTCATCTTGTGTCATATTGCACTTCATATACATCTAAACAAGTTAGATTGCAATCATATTCCCCTAATTTGGAATTCAAAGTCAAATATGCTTATGTATCCTCTTGTGTGTTTTTTAGGTCACTTATGCATGTTTTAATGCAAGGAAGGAGATGAAGGAGTCCTTTGGGTCCCTGAGATCAAGGAGCATCTCCCAATCTTCCCCGAGCTATCCATGGATGCACAAGAATCAACCCAAACCAAGAAGACATGAACTGAAGATTTTCCAAGTTCAGAATCAGCAGTAAGAAGCCTAGCATGGCGGCAGGCATCCACCACGGTTGTGGGAATTAAAGCCAAGAATAACAAGGATGTTAGTACTTTTGTACTGAAAGTACCACGACCGTGGCCATCAGCATGACCGTGGCCAGCTGAAGACATCACGACTGTTGCCTCCCTCCACACTCGTGGGAATTAATTGCTCAAGTTGGCCAAGATCACAGTAACTTCGGCCACTTTACACCTAAATGGCCACATTTGTGGCCATCCGCCACGACCGTGGTAAGCTGAAGACAAAACATCCTCCAAGAACACTACGATCATGGTCCGACCTACCCACCATGGTCGTGCCACATACTCTTCACCATAGTTATGGCACCCAGCCACGGCCATGCCACCTCACTTATCTAAATCTACCTAAAACCTCCTCCACCACGATCATGTCCCCAACCCACGACCATTCCACCTAATCCCTACCACATTCGTGGCCATCCACCACGTCTGTGTTGATCACTCAACCCTACTATTTTTTTACACTCTTTTTCCTACTTTGTCCCTACTTGACCTAGTGCTTCCCCCACACCTATATATACCTAGGTGGAAGTTCCAGTATGAGGTTAGCTACCTTCTACCACCTCCTAGCTCCCCATTTTCACCCCTTAGACATTCCACTCCATTTCCACCTCTATTTCACCATTTCAACCATCAAAACCCTAGTTTCCACCCATTTTTACCCATTTCCACCATCATTCCATGCCCCTACACCTTGGAGGAGAGAGGAGGATGCTCTGTAGTAGCTGAAGTGGAGGAATGCTTTATCTACACTGAGCTCCATGGCTTCTTCTATCTCCTTCTCTTCCCTTTTTGTATTTTGCATTGTTATGAGTAGTTAGGCCCGTTAGGTGGGCTATTTGGGGTGTAAATGTTACTTTGATACCATGTTGGGGGGAATTATATGTAAACTTTTTAATTCCATTTGCTAATGACTATGTTCAATTTCTATCTCATTCTCCATGAATTGCTTGTTGGTTTGTGCTTGAAATCAATTGGGAATTTAGGGAAATTGCTTATATGTGTGAATTTTGGGATTTGCTCCTAGGTCCAATTCTTAGATCCCTAGCTAACTACCCATCCTCCTACATCATAATCAATTCTCCTAACCCTATTTGAGAGATCTATGTAGCTAGTTTAGATGAAATTGGTGTGTTTGGCATGGATCTTTCTCAAGGCTAGGATGTGGGTGATGGGAGGCCTAAAACCGTACTTCCACCCCCATTACTAATCTCAACTCCTAATCATCCTAAGATCATCTAACTTAGAAACCTAGGATTGTTTATACTCTAATTGAATTATACCTAAGACCTAACCCAATTGAGCCTCATAAGGGTAGTACGGAGTGTTAGGGACTAGTTTCTCTATACACAACCTAGCATATCCATGGCTAGTTAGTAGCATAGGATAATTCATTAGACTCTAACTTGTTGTTTGGTTTTATAATCAAAATGGATCATAATGTTCATATGTCACTCCCCCAACCCAATTAATAAGTGCATCCCCTAAACAGCCCACATCTCCCTTAATTGCTTTGAAACCCAATTTCCATCTTGCTCAGCAAGTGTTAGCTTACTTAGCTCTTTTCTTTATTAGATAGCTTCTTGCCCTGTTTTTGCTTTGTCCTTGCTAGTTTAGGTCTTTAATTTCACTTTTGCTCTTCTATCAAACCTTAGTGAAAATTGCATTTTCATACTTAGCTTAGTCTTTTCTTTCTTAATTAGTCTTAATCTAGTCTAGGGTTAACTTAGATTTCATTCTTGCCTTTAATTGCTCTCTTTCTCACATTAGTTTAATCAAATCAACCAATCAACCCTTAAACCTAGACTCCGCAGTAGGAACTTACTAAAACAAACCTAGCTCTAGTGTCCCCTTTTCTCCCTATGGATTGACCCTATATTTACCACCCTCCTATACTATGACACAACCCCGTGCACTTGCGGGATAGCATTTTAGTAGACATAAGTTTGTTGGTCTAGGTTTATAAATTTTGAAAGTAAATCCACCGTGTGTTACGATCTCATGGGGTGAATCTAGTCAAATATAACTGGTTCGTGTGCGCACCTCTGGCAGATGCACCACAATGCCAATGTGCCTTTTTGTACCTTGGTCATTACATGAGCCATGTCTAAAAATGACTTTCCCACTAGTAGAGACATTTATCCTTAGATGTGTTGTAACATGTGATATTGTGCTTTCTCCTCATCTGGTTGTGTAGATTCAGGCATCTTTATCTCAAAGCGATCATCCTTGACACCCAATATCAATCTTCCTCTTCCCATATCTAGAATCATATGAGTAGTGGCTAGAAATGGTCTATCTATAATTAGTTTGTTGTCATGATCATATTGCATCTTCATGACTGCAAAATCTGTTGGAAACACTAATCTATCCACTTTGACAAGAACATCTTCACAAATACCATACGGCCTAACCACTGAGTTGTCTGCTAGTTGTATGGTCATGCTTCCCTTCCCAGATTCCTTAAGGCCCAACTTTTTTAAAGTAGTCAAGGGCATGAGGTTGATGGTTTCCCCTGAGTCACATAAACCTTCTCCAAACTTTGTCCTCCTGATGTAGCCTGGTATGTTGAAGCAGCCTGGATCTTGCCTTTTGTTGTGTGATTTATATATCATCTTTTCACATGTTATCACACACAAATTTGGTTCATTCTGATATAATTCAGTCTCTTTTCATATTACTTCTGCCATCTTTTTGTTATTCTACTTATTCGATAACTTGCATTGTAGATTTGCCACAAAAAGAACTGAATTCGGATGTTATTTCAGCTGAAACAACAGAATGCACGGCGTGCAAGTCAGACGCACGGTGTGCACCATTCCAGAGAATGATTGGTTCATTCAAACAGCAGAATGCACAGTGTTCAAGACAGACGCATGGCGTGCACATTTCCAGAGAAAAACCAGATCGTTCAGCCATAAGAACGCACGGCGTGTGAGTTTCCAGAAGTGCACATAAGGACGAACGCACGACGTGCACACTGATGCACGACGTGCACCTGGAACACAAACTGCTGAAGAAATGTTCTGAAAAGTCGCACGGCATGCATATCCTCAGCGCACACCGTGTACAGATCAGCCCGATGCAAACTGCACTGCAGGTGCACGGCATGCACCCAAAATGCACGGCGTGCACCTGGCAGTTTCAGAAATATGAAAATTCAGAATTCAATTTTAAAAGAAAGAGGGAAGGCAAGGGACGGTTAGGTTCGGTCATTTGAAGAGTTTCTCTTGTCCCAAAGCCAGAGGAGAGCAGAGGAGGGTGATTTGGAGGGATCCAATGTGGTTTCTTGCATAAGGAGACCATTTCTTCTTCTCCACTTCTCCATTGTCTTCTTCAAGGTGCAGCCAAGCTTCCCCAACTCCGAGCAGCTTCTTAGGAAAGGAGTTAGTTCGCCTTGGAGCAGCTAAAGAAGGGGAATTTCATACTCAAGCCGAAATTCTTCCTTCTTGTGGTTACATCTTTAGTTCTCTTTGCTTTTTCCCTTCTAAACCATGTTTAGAACTGAAATTTCTGTAACAAATCTGTTGTACATCATTATGGACGAGTAGACTCCTTTTCTTGGGCATGGGAGAGTAGCTCCCATGTCATAGCATATATGAAACAAGTAATTTCATACTAAATACTATGCTTCTTGTTTCTTAACTATGAAAGTACTGGTTTACTCCTTTCTTGCATGTTTTGCTGGCCACCTTATGTGCATGTTTTCTGCTTTCTTGCTTGATCTGAGAAGATAAGTAGGAATGTATGGAGGTGCTCTTCTTGGCAACTCTTCCTCTTCTACGAGAGTAGGGAGGAATGAGTTGAGGAACAGTTTGTGATCAAAAATGAAATTCACACACGAGAGTGTTGTTTTAAGTTGCGATCGTTGCATTTACACTGGGAGGTGAAATGTAACACAACCTTTCCTTGAAACAAGAACTTATGTATGTTCAAATTATTGTGTTCCTTTGATTGCTATGATATGTGAATGAAATCCTAATGTCCAAGATTCCTAATAATTCTGAAATCAAACTTCTTTTTGTGGTTCTTGCTTGCTAGTTAAAATCTGAATTTCCTATAGTTAAAGTCTGAATTTTATGTTTTAGACAAACTTTCTCCTCTCTTTAAAACCAATCTAGATTGTTGAACTTTAGTACTGTTGCGCTCAATTAAGTTAACTAAGATCCTTGTGTTTGACCTCGACTATACTACCTCCGTATACTTGCGGAGTTTTGTTAAGTTGAGTAAACTATCCTTTATTTGGATTGAAACTCGTTAGTGTAAACAACCAACAAATTTTTGGTAAACATCCAACACCTTTTTGGTGGAAAATTTCCCAAAATGAAGGCGTTGACTTGCTCCTTCAGCACCACTACATTTGTATCATATGTCCTCCTCTTCCTATTGATTATTTCCTTCAAAAATTTATCATAGGAAGCAATCTGCTCAGTTTCATCAATCAGTGGTATGTTGACATGAAGCTTCCTGAATCTATCTAGAAACTTTTAAAATTGTTGGTCAACTTTCTTTGCCTTCAAACTATTCATAAAGGGCACTGGCTTCACCAAATTCTATTGGTGAGGTGGGACATATACCTCCTTCCATGTCTCATGTGGTTTCTCAATTTCCCCTTCAACTTCTTTATCTTGGGCAGAAGAATCTGGCTCAACTAGATCAGTAGTTATCGGTGATCCTGTGTCATTGAACTTGTCCTTTGCCTATGGAACTATCCTCTATTCATTCAGCAATTTCTTCCCACTGTATAAAAACATAGCCTTCACATGATGGTTGTCAGTTGGTATATTAGTGTTTCCTAGAAATCCTTGTTGTCCTAGCTTCTTCAAAGATGCAACCTCTGCTGCAATTTGAGAAATTTGAATATCTATAATGTGAATTTGTGCTCCTTGATTTTGTAGTTTCCTCTGAGTCTGGCCAATGATCACCTCATTCTGACTGATTAGTTTACCGAGCATGTCTTCAATGTGATCCATCCTGTTGGGGGGGCTATCTTTTTGGTATTGTTGTTGTGCATCAACCTATTGTGGCTTTGCTTGTTGTTCTTGGGATGGGTCTTGATGAAAATTATTGGGATCTTTCTAATAAAAATTTGGATCCTTCCTCCAAGAGTAATCATTTCCCCTATAGTTCTGTTGCTGCACAAACATACATTCTTCTTTCTCTCCTCTAGAGGAATTTCCATCCTTCTGACATAGTTTCTTGGCTATGAGGTCAAGTTTCTCATTTAGTTTTGTGATAACTTTAGATTCTCTAACACTATTGATAGTTGTTGGACGTTCTCTTTCTTCTCCCCAAGACTGTTCCTTAGCCATATTCTTCAAAATCTCATGACACCTAGATGGCTTGTTGGTGAGAAAGAAGCTTGTTCCTATACTATTGAGTGTGTTCCTCTCTCCTTGATGTAGCCCATAATAAAAAATCTTTGTCTAGCCATATAGATCGATCCCAAGATAAGGGACCTTTCTCAGCATGTTTTGAAATCTCTTTCATGCTTTAGAGTATGATTCTTCTGCCTGCTGCTTGAAATTGTAGATCAACTTGACCAACTTATTCGTCTTCTGAGGTGGGAAATAAAGTTCAAAGAACATGTCTATCATCCCCTCCCATGTTTCTATTGACTCAGGTGGGAGGTTTACGAATCAAGACTTAGCATTTTCTGTGAGTGAAGATGGAAACAATTTTAGATAGATGACATTTGTTGGGACCCTGACAATATTTACCATGTCACATCTCTCGACAAAATTGTTGATATGTGTCATTGGATCCTTCATGCTATGGCCATGGAATGCTTGTTGTAGGGAAATATGGCTACAAGATAGGCTATGGAAACAAAAAAAATTATCTACCATATTCCCCTTATCCAACAGATCACGTTAATCACTATAAGATAGGAAGGATGGTTTATGAGGATATACCTAATCCTAGAGCAAGTCCAGTGGCAATCCTCATTGTTGTAGTTGCCCAACTCTGGATCTTGGTTGCATTGGGACTCGTCTGACTACTCCTCCTAGGACACTGGACTTACTTGTCATCTTCTACAACAGTTCCTCTCGTCACAGACTGTTGGTTGACGATGTCCTCCTTAGAGGCAGACAACAGCCTCCAGCTTCTAGAGAAGTCCACACAGACCGCCTAGAACTCCTACCATCCTACTGGACTGAACAGGAAGGAGTTGTCCCTCCTGTTGGCGTACTAGTCACCAGCCTACTATCCCATGACAATGAACTCAATTGTTTCTCTCCCTTTGGATATCCCTCCCTAGTCAGGTAGGACTTGCATGGGCTCTCGTAGTTACCACAACCAGAGAGGACAACATTTTTCATAGAAACTGAATCTCAATTGTCTATGTTGTGCTCTAGGAAGCCCCCAATACCCCTCTGTATATAGTAGAGCCCAGGGTCAAGGTTCCTAGTTGTTATCTGATACAAGATTAATATGTGGGAGTGGAAAGGACCGGAAGATCTCAAATTCACAACAATTTTGGAAATTTCACAACTTGTGTCAGCCAAAACAACCATTTAACAAACCCAGATGGTCATCTCAAACACGAGACAGTCATTTTGCAATTTCTAATTGTACATGAATTTGGAAAATCAATTTCCATCAATATTAGACATTGATTTCCTTGTGCAACAAGTATTGCTCAAGAGAAATGAATAGGGAAACATCTAGAATCTTCCCCGGTCGAACTGGACCATCTCACCCATGTGAGATAGTTGTCTTGGTTCACCCAAATGGTCGTTTAGTGACTGAATTGAGGCAGTTTGGTTGGGTCAGTTTGATCCTTAGCTAAATTCAACTCACAACAGGTCTGGCACCCAGGAGCCCGTGTCAACACTTGAGATGATCGTTTGGCACTCAAGACGGTAGTCTCAACACTTGAGATGGGCATATAGCAGTGTTGTTAGCCTATTTTTTGTGTGAATCGAATACCTAAACACTTTAGTACTTAATTCAATTGTCGTTCGAGATATGAACTCCTCTTCTAGGTCAAGACCTGTGTGTGAGACCCTATAGGTCTCATATTATGTTGAAGTGAATGTCCATAACACTTATGACATCACAAGCAATGAGTGGTGTCTAGTCACACATCAATGCTACCCAAGTAAATGGAAAGTTGGAGAACAACTGCAACCTACAATCTGTGTATGGTGTTGTAGTGTTTATATAGTTCCTTTATCACTGATGTCCAAATTGAACTAGAGGCATGGATCAGTCACCCTAATTATTATTCAATCTTATTTCTTAAACCAAGAGCAGACTGTCTGAGATATATGTAAGCTCAATATAACATATTGACTCACATGTGCATGTCCATTCTTTTTTCAATCTCGCTAATCAAGAGGTCTAGGACATCACACTCCAATAGGAGGGACAAATGCCAGATCTATCATTCACAATCTATCCCCATGTGTCAAAGACACCTAATCATCACCTTTATAACAACCCATATTTCAGGACTGCATTTGATGATATTAAAGTATACCCAATGACATGTGATGAGTGCATGATTTCAGGTCTAAGAACCACAACCACCACCATCACTGTGAGACCTGACTATGACTTCAATGAAGATGGCTTCCATGTGTCAATATCACGGTGGGTCTATCTGATACACTATTATCTAACATGTATCTATGTTCTTGGTTTGATATCACATATCATGACTAATGAGATTTAGTCATCAACCAACTCACACTCTGATCTTGTGTGTCATTGTTGTCTATCAACCTTCCACAATGACAACCAATCAAGAGCATAATGAGAATATGTATATGCACTCTTAACATTTGTATGATCTCATCCACAAGGTTAGTAACCTGATTACATATGTTATTGAGTAATATGACTCTCTAGAAATTTATAGTGTTACATCATTATCTCATAACTAAAATAAATAGAATAAATTGAAAGCTTTCCTTTTATTAATAATCAAATCATTTTTATGTGACATGCCATTGCAATCATCACATGATTGGCTCTTTGGGCACACATAACCAACAAACTCCCACTTGCACTTATAGCCAATCACCCACAAATCTTATTCCGAGTGACCTAACATAATCGTCATGCTTCTGCTGCAAAAGTGCATTTGTCAAGGGATCAACAACATTGCTTTCAGTTGGAACTTTGCAAATCTTTACATCTCCACACTAAATGATCTCTCATATGAGATGGAACCACCTTTGTATATGTTTTGAGCAATGATGTGATCTAGGTTCCTTATCTTATGCAATAGCTCCATTGTTGTCACAATATAGCTTGATTGACTTGCTGATGCTTGGAACGACCCCAAGTTCTGTGAGTAACTTCTTGATCCATACAGCCTCCTTTATTGCACTCAATGTAGCAATATACTCTGCCTCTGTTGTAGAATTAGTAAATGTCTCTTGATTGGAACTCTTCCAGCTTACAACTCTATTGTTTAGGCAAAAAATGAATCATGATTCTCATCACCACCTCAGAAAAAGAATATATTTCATATGTTTTTCTTGTGCACAAGAGAGGGCACTTGTTCCATCCAGAATTGTTTTGTAATCAAATTATTTCTAGAGAGATGTGACCTAGATAGAAATCTCTTACTGATGCATGTAGCCTCAATAAATGATTTGCATACATAATTTCAAGAAAAGATATAAAGTACTTGGAATGCAATGCAATATCAAGAACATCTACAATTCGCTCATTGGTCCTTGGGATTAGGATGACTTCTTCCTTGACGTGACAGGTGAAATTAATTTTTCACAGGTAAGTTGTTTATTTTTATTTTTTTGAGAAAATAATAGATAACATAGCATTGAGGATCGTTTGAACTTCACCCTTTTGGTTTAGCGTAAACTGAAATTGCAATATAATTTTTTTTGCATTCTTGCTTCTGTTATATTTAAGGAAATAACAGAAAATGAAAAAATTAACAAAGCTGATTGGAAAAGAACACTGGCGGAGACACATTTGGGCACATTATGGCACGTGCCTCACCCAACTTTTGAGAAAAAAAATGATACAACAGAGTGGTGGGCCTGATTTAATAGGAGACGAAAAGTATCCTGATACAGATGCAATGCCATCACCGTCAAATCGGCTTCCAAATTTGACTTGTATTTCCTTTCTTTATTAGACGATTTGGTTCCTAATATATAATTATCGTTGTGCTTGTACCCACAGCTTCATCTTTTCAAAAAAATTCTAGAGTCGTGTGGCGCCCGTCGACAGACTTGGGTGACAACAAGTGAACTACATAGTGCAGTTTGTGCGTTGACACTCGGGTTACTTATCCTCTACTAGGGTCGTCTGCGGGTGCACTACTATGTTGAGGCATCAGGGCCTACTATCTATCGACAATTTTCTGACCATTTGTGAGGGCCTTATACCCACCACTGTCTGGCAATAGGGAATAGTGTACAGAGTGCATTGAACAATACACCAATAGCCCTGATACTCCATTAGGCAAATATATTTCTCCATCACTACAGGACATCATGTGAGTTTTTTTTTTAATTCATCGCTTCTTGTTTTGTTTACTCATTTGTTTATTTCTTAACTTTCTTCTTCTGCATATCTGATCAATTTATATAGTTCTCTTCCATTTTTATTTCAAGTGCCCACGTCAGGTCAAAGCCAGTTCTTCTTGTCCCTTTGGTCTTATCACAATAATTTATATAAGATCTATCTTTTATACATGAACAACATCAAAATTCATATTGCTAATTAAGATTAATCTTTTTAGTTAAGATATATTTGAAATTGATACTATTTTTTGACACATAATTGTTTAGTGGATCTAAAACAACTATAGTTTGTGCATATCTAAGAGTGCGACTTGATAGTACATTGTGTATTGGGAGACAAATTTGTGCACATTGTGAAATTTAAGTAGTGACGACACATTGTTCTAAGTATTCGTCCTTAATCCTTATGCAACTCTTAGTAGGAGCGTTGTCAAAATTTAGTTCTCTACCATCATGTTTGACATATTAATCTTCACTTACCCACTTTTGGTCTAATTATTTCTACCTACAATATTTGTTATTTTAATTTCTTTTCCTTTTATCCTTTTTGTAATCGTTTGAATAGGAATCAATCAAAGATGGATAAATTTGTAACTAAGACAAAATCTTGTGTCGGAACATCACCCAATGAAAAAGAAAGTGGGTCGACTATGGAAGAGGATTGATTTCTTAGCCTGAGTCTCAAAGTTCTAGTGATGGGCTTGATTTTAAAGCAGAAGATATAATAATTGATCCTGGAGTTAGACCCCAAATTCTCATTATCACCCTAACGTACAAGATGTGGTTAGAAGAGCATACCTAACAAAAGGACCTTGCCAACCAAAAAAATGTGTTTCCAATGACAATTTGTGGATCTAAGAGACGTAGATTTGTGCGAAGTTGGTTTGATGAACATTGTAATTGGTTGGAATATAGTATTGTCAACGGTGTAGCATTTTGTCTACTTTGTTATGTTTTTCCCTCTTCTCAAACTAATCTTTCATTTATCGTTGATGGGTTTAGATACTAGAAAGACAAAAAGAGACTCGATTATCTTGTAGGTGGGCCAACCAGTCCTCACAATACAACAAAAGAAAAATGCCAAGCCCTAATGAATGATAATCAACAACTCGTTGTTCTTATCTCTAAGCATACAGAAGAACATAAGAGTGAATGTCAGTTGCGGTTGAAAGCTACCATTGATTGCATAATATTTCTTTTAAATTAGGGTTTGGCCTTTCGTGGGCATGACGAGTCTAAGTATTCCTCTAATCAGGGCAACTTTCTTGAGCTACTTCATTCTCTTACAAATCAAAGAGATGATATTAAGCAAGTCGTACTAACCAATGCTCATGAAAACTTGAAACTCACATCTCCTTCTATTCATAAAGATGTCATTAAGGTCATTTCAAGTCTAGTTTCTGAAGATATAATTTATGATATCTCTTGTTCTGATGGACTATTCACTATTCCTTTTGATGATTCACGTGACATGTCAGTTAAAGAACAAATGGCCATAGTTCTTCATTATGTTGACATGAAAGGATGATTATTGAAAGATTTCTTGGTTTAGTGCATGTTATTGATACTAGTTCTAATTTATGATATCTCTTGTTCTGATGGACTATTCCCTATTCTTTTTGATGATTCACGTGGCATATCGGTTAAAGAACAAATGGCCATAGTTCTTCATTATGTTGAAATGAAAGGAATGATTATTAAAAGATTTCTTAGTTTGGTGCATGTTACTAATACTAGTTCTATGTCACTAAAAGTAGCTATAATGACATCTTTCATAGATTTGGATTGATCATCAATAGCTTGAGAGGTCAAGGCTACGATGGTGCGAGCAATATGAAAGGGGAATTCAATGTATTGAAAGCTCTCATACAGAGAGAGAATCCTTGTGCATTTTATGTCCATTGTTTTGGTCATCAATTACAATTGATACTTGTTTCAGTCGCTGAAAATCACCTACAGGTGGCTTTTCTATTTGAAACAGTTCATCAGGTACTTAATTGCATTGTTGGTTCAAGTAAATAGACCGAGTACCTTCAAGCTCAAGAAGTTGATAGAGTGGACAAAGAACTTGAAGAATGTGAAATTTCTTCTGGAAGAGGAAAAAAATCAAGAACTTGGGAGTTAAATGATCAGCCGCTACTAGATGGAGTTCACATTACAACACTTCACTTAACTTAAGTGTTATGTATCCAGCTATTCTCAAGGTTTTACATATTCTAACTGAAGATAGTGAGTTGACAAAACATCGAGCGGAGGCTCACAAGCAACTCTTTGATATGGAGACTTTTGATTTCATATTCATGATGCTTTTAATGAAGAAACTCCTAGGAATAACACATGAATTGTCAAATGCATTGCAACGAAAAGACCAAGATATTGTGAATGACATGGCTCTTGTCAAGACAGTAAGGGGTCGTTTGGCCCCCACCTTCTTCAATCCCGGTACTTGTCAGCTAGATCAGTTTACGGGACAACAATAGAATCCATCTTATTTACGGTGGGCAACGCGAGTGGCTGGCTGTCAGCACTCAGCTGTATTAGTTGCGATAGAAAAAGTGAAAATGACGGAGGAAAGCGGCAGTTCCCACTTCCCATGATATCGGGGTGATTAGAGAAAGTTGTAGTTTATGTTGCTCCGGTTAGGTAATGGTAGTTGGAATACCGTATCATAAATAATTTATTAACATTTAACACATTAACTACGGTTACTTGGAATGGGTTCACCCAAACGTAACCTAAAGTTGCAGCTGAATTCCTTGAGAACCAACGATGTTGAATGGGAGTCTTTCAATAACATGGTTAATATTTTCTACACAAAGTATGATGTACCAATAAAGAATATAGATGATACCTATGTTATGCCAAGAAGAACGAGGCATGGCCATGAGATTAAGAGTGATCTACATTATTTTCAATTTTACATATTTAACATTGTGACAGATTTGTTACTAAATGAGCTTAATGACCACTTCAACGAGAGTAACATTGAATTGCTACTATGTGTTGCTTGCCTTGATCCATGTAGTGACTTTTGTGCTTATAATGAAGACAAGCTAGTTAGACTTGCACAATTTTATCCAACAGATTTCAACTTGCAAGAGATTGAAAGATTGAGATGTCAACTTGGTAACTTTATATTTCATGTTCGTCATAATCCTTCCTATAAAGAACTGAGGAGCCTCACGGGAACTTGCCCAAAAGATGGTGTTGATGAAGCAAGATAAAGATTTTCATTTAGTCTATCATATTCTAAAGCTAGCAATGCTTCTTCATGTGGCAACTAATTCTGTTGAGAGAGTATTTTCTCATCATCATCATCATCATCATCATCATCATCATCATCATCATCATCATCATCATCATCATCATAATCGTCATCATCATCATCTAAGCCTCAATCCCAACTATGTTGGGGTCAGCTACATGGATCCTTCATTTCCATTCAGCTCTTTCATGGGCCATATTCTGATTGAGATGTAGAGATCAAAATCTCTCTTTATAAGCTCATCCCATGTTACTTTAGGCCTTCCTCTTCTTCTATTTATAGTGTTTGGCTCAATAGCATTGCTTCGTATAGGCACACTAGTAGTTCTGTGTTGCACATGTCCGTATCATCTGAGTCGGCCCTCGCGCAACTTGTCCTCAATGCTCGCCACCCCCACTTTATTCCTGATATAGTCATTTCTCAAGCGATCTTTTCTTGTCTTCCCACACATCCATCTCAGCATACGCATTTCAGCCACGTTCATCTTGTTGAGTCCTTATTTCTTCACTGCCCAACATTCACTCCCATAGAGCATAGTTGGTTGTATAGCTGTTCTATAAAACTTACTTTTTAACCTGAGAGGGATCTTCTGATCGCATAATACTCTAGTTGCACTCCTCCATTTCAACCATACTGTAGTGATCCGGTGACAAACATCATTTTGGACATCCCCGTCTATTTGAATAATAGAACCCAAGTAACAAAATTTGTTACATTCTGGTATATCTACTCCGTCCAACTTGGCTCCATCATTCACACTGTGAGATTGGCTGAAATTACAATGCATATACTCAGTTTTGCTCCTACTAATCATCAATCCATTTGATTCTAATGTCTTTCTTAAACGTTCAACTTTATCATTTAATCCATCTTTAGTTTCGTCAATCAAAATAATATCATCAGCAAATAACATACACCAAGGAATATCATCCTAAAATTATTTGTCAACTCATCCATAGCAAGAACAAATAGATATGGGTTGAGTGTGGATCCTTGGTGTACCCCAACTGTGATAGGAAAAGTTGGTGTCTCTCCTCCAGGAGTCTTGACACTTGCAGTAGAGCTATCATACATGTCTTTGCTCAAGTCAATGTATTGGATGGGCACACCCTTTTTCTTCAAAACCATCCATAACACTTCTCTGGGTACTTTCTCTAGATCGATAAACACCATATGAATATCTCTTTTGTTTTGTCTATACTTCTCCATAAGCCTCCTTATCAGAAAAATAGCATTTGTTGTTGATCTTCCAGGCATGAAACCAAATTGGTTGTTTGATACATGCGTTATAGATCTTAACCTCTGCTCAATAATCCTCTCCCAAAGCTTCATCGTGTGACTCATCAACTTGATACCTCTGTAGTTTCTACAACTCTGAACGTCACCTTTGTTCTTGTAGATTGGGACTATAGTACTATGTCTCCACTCATCTGGCATCTTCTTGGTCTTCATGATCTTGTTAAAGAAATTTGTTAACCACGTAACTCCCTCATCCCCCGTACTCTTCCATACATCAATGGGGAGACAGTATTTTCTATAATGAAAAATTGTAAAACATCGTCTGCGGAACATGAAGGGTGATGAGTATCTCAATGATTGTTTGGTGGCTTATTCTGAAAGAGATATCTCTAAAATGTTGAAACATAAGTTATTATCCAAAGATTCCAGACCATGAAACCTAGAGGAGGATCTCTTTGATATACTGTAAAATTTTTATATTATATGTAGTTCTTATATATATTTGAATTACTTTTGAAAATTTAAACATCACTTTTATATGTCAACAATGATTATGTTTACAATAAGAAATTTTATTTTATACTTGTGCCTCACCCAACTCAAAATTATGGCTCTGTCACTAAAGAAGAATCCATGTAGCCGACCCCAACATGGTTGGGATTGAGGCTGAGTTGATGATGATGATGATGATGATGATGATGAAGAAGAACATAGAATGAACAGATTTGGACATTGTTAGTCTTATGTTATCAATATCTCTAAACAGATATTTTACCTCCAACCAAGCAAGCCTTAACAGGGTGAATTGACTTGAGATAAAACCTGCTCGGTACGACCTAATGTGAGGTCAGCCCAGGCTTCTATGTCGGGATCCATGTGAAGATAAGTCATGAGCATATTAGCATTGTACTAGTAGAGATTTTCCAAAACTCAGCTGCCTCACCCACACCTCCACCTAATGGCATCATGTACAGCGCGTCTGCCTCTGCGATATGTAATTCAAGGGGGCATGGTGCTGCACGCCACAACTACGAAATCATGACTTCTTGCAGATACGATGACGCACCAATGAGATATCGCATTTTACATCCAATGAGATATCGCATTTTACCTGGCTGTCGATGGCAGCGCATGGGGCAAGCTCGAAGAAGTAAGCTCAAGCATCCCCGTCTCTATCATGCCTGGAGTAGTAGCCTGGCGGGACGATGACAGCCTCTTCCCTGCAACACAAACAGTGCAAACAACAGTCGTCAAGGCTACTTAATTGTGCTCCCCGGTGCATCGTTAGACACAAATCGCAGCGCAACGCACGACCAAGTCGGTGACGCTCAGAGTACGCGCAGCAAAGCGTTTCACGAGACTAAACGAGCAAAACCCCGTAGGCCAATTCCCCTGGCGGATAAACTTGAGCTGAAATCTTTATGCCCCGGGACCAGATCGTGACAAAGATAAGGACTAAAAACCGGGAAGCCCAGAGCACGACTGGAGGCAGACTGAGACGACTAGAGAGGTAGTAAGATGGAGCACAGGGAGTCCTCACATTGCGACGCCGGGTACGGGAGCGAGAAGGCAAGAACTTCGACGCCCATCCTCTTCCCTCACACCACCAACACGGGAAGACGAACCGACCTGGCCAAGCAGCACATACAGACTCGCCGGTGGTGGCGGACTGTGGGGAGGGCGGCGCGAGTGAGGCGGGTGGACGTGATTTTGGCACACTACCGGCAACTGAGTGTGGTGGGCATGCATGCGAGGCGGAGCAGGGGAGAAAACAGGAGCTTTTTTTGCTTTCCTCAGGCCGCCTCTCCTCCTGGCTGACTAATCCGCAATGATTGGTTGGACTCCAACAAGGCAACAACCGGTGCTGAGGAGTGCGGACGATGGATGGGCGGTGTGTGGCTACTTGCAGTGGACTTAAGCTCGCCCTCAGCCAGTCCGTCGCGAGGCAGTGAGCCAGTGACCGAGTGCGGATCTGCTGCACGTTGTTTCAGAGGGAGTAAGCTGCTCCTATGATCATCGAGGTACGTGTCTATAAGCACATTCAAATATAGTAGGGTTAGGATTGAACACACTTGTTGTTATCCTGGGGTGGCCGTAACATGGATACGGGTAGACGCGTAGATTTACAAATCCGTACTTTTAAAAAATCCGCCACGGATCAAATTTGTTATACATGCATACTTTGGACCTGTATATTCTAAAACCGCATATAAGTGGTCCAATAATAGATATACTTAGACCCATACCGTTATACCCGCTATGCGTAAGTAACTACTTAATAATATATTATATATATATCATACTTTGCTAGTCTAACTAATATAATTATTTATATTATATTAAGAATGTACTATTCTACTTATAATAATGAACATATGTAAACTTAAAATCAAAATATTTACTAATTTACATTACTTCACATAAGTTAAATGTTAAGATGATGACTACAAATATGTAAACAGTTAACACAATTAATGTCAACGTATAAAATATAACATTATCTAATACAACTATTGTATATCAATATAATATATAATAACAATATCTTATTTTATGAAAATATATAGAACATAGTCATTTTTCTTACATAAACAATATGATCTTTTATATAACCGCATACATGCACCACATAGCCGCTATTACTATGAGTATAGATAAGGTATGAATCTAGATTTTATATAATGTGGGTCTAAAACTGAAACCAGATCCGCTAAATTAGATGGATATAAATATAAGTATGACTAGACCCACACCGTTTACACGTTGGGTAAACGTGTGCCTCGACTGCTAAGGTGGAGTGCCTCGCAAGCGTGCAGGGTCCGAGCGTCTCGGGAACATCAAAACATGTTTATGTGGCTGAGTTGGGCTCGTAGTTCTGGATGGTTATCGTCAAGTCAGAGACGTTATAATAAAGAAAAACACTTACGTGCCCGCTGGCATAACCAGAGCATAAGAAAAAATGACATTTAATGTATCCTAGAAATATCATACATGCAGCTGCTCTTTTATATTGTTGTCTATGTAATAGTCATGTAAAGTGTAGTTATTGTATCCACTTCTCACAAATTTTACTTGTGATATCTTCCTTCTCAAATTATTTTGATTTCTCTTCAGTCCAGATGCATTCACAAAAACGCATGTATTGTATGCATATTTGTTGATATTGTAACTTTTTTCATATGTTACATCTATTGCCATATATATACAACAATATAGCTTTTAAATTTTAATTATATCTATAATATTTTACACAACATTACATATTACTATATTTACTTTTGCATAATCATTATAATCTTTAACTCAATTTTTTGTATCGTAAAAGATGTACAGTACAATATGTACAATACAAGACGTACAATACTAACAATTGTATATTTCATATATCTCTCAAATTTTGTTACCACTGCCCTATCAGATATTTATATCCTTAATACATATACTACATGACATATTGTACAAGAAGTGCAGTACTAACATCATTTTTCAAAATTGTTTAGACGAACTACATTACTAAGAGACACATTGTAGAACAAGTGTAGTACTAACACATACAATACCTCCATAAATCACATACAATACCTTAGTCCAAGATGTACTATACTAACATCATTTGACAATACATTTAGAAGTAGATCACGAGACTTACTATATGAGCATATGATACGAGACTACATTTTTCATATATTTAAAATGTAGCGCTTATCAAAATTGCACACAAGAAGTACAATACTAACAACCATATTGTACAGAACTATAATACTAACAATCACATTTTGTATGTATACAAAATCTAACGTTTGACAAAATTGTGTACAAAAAGTACTATACTTTCAACCACATTGTACATGAAGTACAGTACTAACAATCACATTTCATACATTCATATTGTAGTGTTTGACAAAATTGTCTATAAAAAATACAGTATCTACAAACACATTGTTTAAGAAGTACGGTACTAACAATCATATTTTACAGCACAAGAAGTACAATTCTAACACCACATTGTACCTGAAGTATAGTACTAACAACTATATTTTTGCATACATTCATAATGTAGCGTTTGATAAATATTATGTACAAGAAATACAGACACATTCTACAAGAACTATAGTCTTAACAACATACATTTTGTAATACAAAGTCTAATACTAATAACCAATCATTTCCCCATCATTCAAAAGTACAGTACTAAACTCATTACTTGTGTTAGCTCAACCAAATCAATAGATGAACAAGTAGGTATTGTACAAGATATAGAGGAAACACATAAAGTAGGTGAGGCAGAATGGGTGGAGGTGTTGCAGTGGAGTTAGATGGGGGAGAAGGGAAAAGGCAGAGAAAGTTGGAACCAGATATAGTACTTGGACAGGACAGTCGCAGCACCAAGAGAGACCACTTCACTACAACTTGCTCCGACAGGACAGTCGGTATGCAACTCTCTGACAGGACCATTAGCAGCCTGACATGGCACGAGTATTGTACTTGTACTGGGCTAGTTTAGCGGAAAAGAGATCTCTGAGTGGAGGAGTATGTTGCAGAGAATCCCTTAAAGTAGAGCAATATTGTACTATTATGGGAGAGATAAGGTTGTGACAGAGACTGGGATCGACAGAGAATCAACTATAGCTCCTGCAAGTACGAACACAGAGATGGGCTCATGCATGACTAGTGAGAGATGGGAAATGGACATATTGTACTAGTATGGGACCGCTGGTTAATGGAGCTGAAGAGAGGAGTTGTAAGAGAGAAAATAAATTTTTGATAATTGGGACTGGAAAGAGGAGTGAGAAGAGTACTATGGGACTCTTCGTCTTCTGCATGAAGACAATTGATGTGGAGTTAATTTACATGAGAGAAAACGATTGGACCGGACTTCTACATACTCTCAAAAATCGGATGTATGATCAGGTGTATAAGTGATTGTGGGTAACGTAACTCTACCTATAGCGTGAAGAAAATGTTTCATTGACTGTGTGGGTTGTGAATCATGATGGCCCTTGTTTCAGCTTTCCTCCGAGCCATTTCATGGCTTTGAACTACTTGATTTAGAATTTTTTTCTACTTATATAAGATTTGTGATAAATGATAAAATATTCAAACCCGAAAACTGAGGTCTAATGTGGAACTTTTTCATGGTCATGGCTATATTGCGAAGATATACCTATTGGATCTAGGGCTCTAAAGGGAGGGGTGAATAGAGCTTCAAAATTTCTCACAAGATAAATTAGACATTCAAATTATATCAAATTATAACCAATAACTTAAGTGCAATTTGAAGTCATAACTAACAAGCATAGCAAAGATGAGAGGAATTGATAGCAACTACTTGACAAGGTCATGTAGAGTGGTTCCACTCTCCAAACTAGGAGAGAGTCAGTCCACTACCTAGAGAAGTCAACCCCTAGGACTTTGCAAGTAATTTTCTCTATATATTCACCAATAAGAGTTACAACACAAGATCACCAAAGGACCTACCCATCTAAATACCAAGAGTCTTACACCTTACCAAGGACTTACCCACTTTGCCAAGAGTCTTCAGCCTTCTCTAAGGTCATACCCACTCTTGCACAAGTCTTCCGCTTTCAAGGAATTTTTCACTCTTCTTGGATCTTCCGCCTTTGCCTTCTCCTTCACTTGGAAAAGATCTTCACCTCTTCTTCAACCTTGAAGAAGAACAAAAATAGTTCCACCTTCACTCAGAGTAGCTTGCTTCACCTTTGCTTCATGGAGGAAAGGGGTAGGGAAGATGGAATGATGAGAGCTTTACAAGAACAAGGAAGTAGCTCTCTTACAACAAACCTATCTCACTCATAATCACGAAATGAAGTGTAAACTAGAGAGAGAAAGGGGCTCAAAGAGTTGCAACACACTCAACTATAGCAAGGATTTAGAATAGCATGAATGAGGAAACTTAGAATGAACTCCAAGGGGTCCTATTTATATCTGGGGGTGTTCCCTTGAGTGTGGGATAACTTAGGGTCAAAATATAGTCGTTTTCCAAGATGCAACATATCTATTTTTGCCCAAAACAACTCATCAACAGTTATAATCACTCTTTCTGTGTTTTTTATACAGTGCATTCAGTCGAGTTTCAATAAAGGTAACTCGACCGATCCACTAAAAAATAGTTTTCAAACTATCGGTCAAATTTGTTCTGGGAAAGTCAACCGATGAGCTAAAATCAGGTTTTCTCAGTTAGTCGGTCGGTTGAGTTCTGTGAGTGTACAAATCGATCGACAGGTCATCTTCAGAAAATCCATCATAGGATCAATCGAATTTCCAACTCGACCGATGAACAACCTGTGATAATTTTCTAAATTGACATTTGAGTGATTAAACCATGGAATTAAGTGTCCCTGGTTTTTTCTCATCTTAGTTGCAAGTCATATCATCAATACAAGTGACTAAAAAAATTATCTAAGGTCATTTGGAGTGATTTTCCAAATTGCACACTTGCATTGCATTTGACTTGAACTTGAATATGCTAGGGCTTGTATAATTTGATCATTTTCATATACCTAAAGCCTAAAATCAATCTTGAACAAACATATTAGATACATAGGAATGGAATGGTTGAGTCATTATCAAAATATGGGCAATGCATAACTCTCAGGTCAACAATACCAGCCTACATCATTTTGGCACAAATTTATGTAGGATCCCTTTCATCAAGAAATTGACATTATGTACGGTATTAAGATGGATATGCTATATGTACTAGTACATTCCATTTCAGAAACCAAAATTTAGCTCTACAAGAAACACAAAAATGATGTATTTTTATAGTTACGAGTTAATTTTCAAACTAAGGTTGTGTTTTCGTACAAGATGAAAAAATTGATGATGATTGGAACAAAAACAGTGATGGGAAGGGGATGGTGATGGTATTAGAAAAATTATTAAAATGTGTTGTTTGATAGTATGTGCATGGTGCTAGGGATAGAGATGGAGAAAAACTTAAAAATTACAATTTATTACATGGTCATAGAGATGAAGAAGGAAAAGTCATTATACAAAACATCCTACACAAATGAGAATCATATTCATTAGATTTTTTGCATATTTGTGTCTAAAAAATTGGTAGAGTCATAAAAAAAACTTCTTTCACCATAATTCACCATGTTTTCCTATAAGGACGAAAATAGACCAAATTTACTATGGATTCACCATACATTCATCAAGATTTTGTATCATCATGGCTAACGAGCAACATTTTGTTTTACCATCGTTCTCCTCCTCATGAACCCTTAATCGATCCACCCAACATTGTGAAACTAAAAGCCGGGTTGAACTATCAAAAATCCAAAAGCCATTTTGTTCATAACCCAAACTCAATATGAAGTTGTATTGTCTCAAGAGGCCAAGAAGGTATAGCACACATTACAAAATGAAACTTTGAGTACGATTGTGTCGTCATCATAATAAGTGTTGAAATTCCAACATTGTTCTAAGGAACTCTAGGAAATATAACATGAAGCCTACAATATCTCAATAATGATGTGGTCCTTAAAGACGAGTTGAACACTTATTTTTGTAAACAGAAAGAAGTAGATAAAGGAAAGAAGTAGATAAATGATGCTTTTGTTGGGAAGGCTTATTGGGAGGTGTTGACGGCGAATTCAATATGGGCCAGTTTCTGCAGGGGGAAGTATGCCAATGTGGTAGCAGGTCATGATAATGTCTTTCCCGGTTCCTTGAGGTTGGGACCTTCTCCTTCTCCTTCTCCGTACTGGAAACGTATATGGGATATGATGCCGCGGGTGTTCCCTATGTGTAGATGGGTGGTAGGGAGAGGTGAAATTCCTTTCTGGGACTCGAGGTGGTGTGAGCAGCGTTTGACAAATCATGCTAGATTCGCTAGTGATAGAAGACACCCTTTTCTTATTAAAGACTTCTGGATTGAAGGCCAGGGATGGGATTGGGATTTACTGAGGACGATAGTTAACGATGATGGGTTGGATATCATCCGTGAATCTAACGCATGGATCGCTGATCTGGAAGATAGAATGATATGGAGTTCGGGGTTGAGAGGTGTATTCTCTATGAGATCATTCAAAAAGCTACTGATGGTAGACGGAAGGGAAGGTCCTGCTGGGTTAGAGTGGATTTGGAAGAGTAGCTTCCCTAAGGCGGCGGATTTCATTTGGAAGTCTGTTAGAGGGGCCACGTCAACAGATGATAATATTAAAGCTAGATGTTGCATTCCCTTTGCATCTCGATGCAACTGCTGCGAGGAGCCGCACGAGGAGAGCATTGGACACCTGATTTTCCATGGACAAATGGTGGGTTTCTTTTGGGGTAAGTTTGCCGAGCTGACAGATATGCATCCACCTAATGACATTAGATCCCTAATAGATACCTGTGGTTTGGGGAAGAGGAAGAAACTAAAGGAGTGGCTAGCTGGAAACCTGGCAGTTCTGATCCCGTATAGCATATGGCGGTTGAGATGCCAAGCTAGATTCGAGGAGCAACATAGACCTTTCTCTCATGAATGGAGTTGGGTTATTGCGGCACTGAACGTCCAGCTGAAG
>CAVNZW010000185.1:0-67000 GCA_963693085.1 Alisma plantago-aquatica
ATATGTTCTCTATGAAGTGATCACTTGGGCATTTCATTGTGCGATGGATGTTGACCGATATTGATGTTGACCAATATGGATGCTGACTAATATGAGGTGTGGTGCTTGGTGTTTGTTTAGTGACCAAGACCATTAGGGTTTGGGTGAGATTGATACCTTTTGTGAGGGTTGTCCCTTACCTGATATACCTTTGGTGAGGGTTGTGATTCTTTTAGTGAGGGTTATCCCTTACCCGATCCACCTCTTATGAGGATTGTGATGCTTATAGTGAGGGTTGTACCCTGTGTTCGGTTGATAACCGTAATGCTTGATTGAAAGTTATATATGATCATGTCATGCATAGATATGCTCATCCAATAATATGATTATGTCTCTCTTAATATATGCAATGAGTTAAGATGTTCCTTGTACGAGTACAATTGTACCTTTCTTCTTATGCTAACCATGCAGGTCCCAGATGTATTATGAGGCCATGATGATGACATGATGGTGATATCATAAGGAACATCATGGGTTGTGATAATCCCAGTAATATGCGATGGGTGTTGCCCATGGAATGGCAAGGTGTGCCTTGACGGTGGGATTGAGTCCCTATGATGTTGATCCTTGAGATGGATCTTGATGATTGGGAAGAGGCCAAGTGGTAATATGTGATGTTGGATCCTTCTGATGGGTCAGGATGATGTTGATAGCATTGAGTTAAGCGGTAACATGTGATTATGTCTCTCTGAATATATTCTATGAGTTAAGATGTTCCTTATATGAGTACAATTGTGCCTTTCTGCTTATGCTAACCATGCATGTACCCGTTGTATTATGAGGCCATGATGATGGCATGATGGTGATATCATAAGGAACATCAAGGGTTGTGATAAGACCAATAATATGTGATGGGTGTTACCCATGGATGGCAAGGTGTTCCTTGATGGTGGGATTGAGTCTCTGTGATGTTGATCCTTGAGATGGATTTTGATGATTGGCAAGAGGCCAAGTGGTAACATGTGATGTTGGATCCTTATCATGGGTCATGATGATGTTGATAGCTTTGAAAGCATTAGTGACAATGTGACACAAAATAATGGAATCTAATGTTATCTCTATTTTATATATGGTTTGCTTAATACAACTTGGATGATCCTAAAAAATCACTTAAAATATATTAATTAATTACAGATGAACCATTCATGTAGTTGCCCCGGCCATATATCCATCATCGTCAGGAGTTGGGTGATGGTGAAATGGGTTTTTGTTGTGGGATAATCTGGAGTGCATATTGTTGAATATTCGGGGTTGCTCCTAGACGAAAATAGGAGGATTAGAGTGCAACTTCAGTTGTAGACTCAAGAGCATGGTGAACCAGGACCAAGCTTAGGAATAGAGCACAATTCAGGTACGTGGCTCAGGAATAGAGCACAATTCAGGCCCATGGCTCAGTAACATTGGAGCACGATGAACCAGGCTTTGGTTCGGTTTTCTACCGCTGATACCTGTACTAAGATGTGCTAGTTTAAGGGTAGCCTGACCCTGTGTGGCTGAGGCCACTTAAGCACAAGATTGTGGTCCTGCTTTTTGGTTCGTGTGCACTAACTACAAGGGTATGAGGTTGTGAAGTCTGTCTCTTCCATTGACCTTGTATGGAAACCGATTGCAACCAAGCGGTGGTCGGTTTTGATCTGAGGGGTAAGACTCACATCCTCAGGGAATAATAAATAATAATTCAACCGTGTAGCATACTTGCTTAGGGCAAACACGAAACAATGGTTGAGGCCTTGCTTGAATAGTTGCGCTAGTTATATCTTGCAATTAATTACATGATCCTCAGATATTATGATAAGTTCTTATTCGACTTGTCTTGTCAATCATATTCCATACATTATCTATTGTTATGCTTCTCAGATATCCTGATAAGGTTGATAGAGGTAGTTTTGCTCAGTATGCTGCATATATAATTTGCTTACATAAGTTGCATGCTCTATCTGTGCTAGTTTCTCTTTTGAGGTTTTATAGTTCGGCTGGGAGTTATGTTTCTCGCTGGGATTGTGTGTCTCACCCCATTGGTTTCAACCTTTTTTAGGTGATCGAGTTAGGTGTGGTGGTGATCGTGAGGTTGTAGTTGAGCAACAAGAAGAGCAGTAGAGGGCAAGAGGTTAGATATGCTATTGTAGTTGTTGTAGTAGAGTCCTAGAGTCTCCATATAACATGTATTTCGTGTATAAAATTGATCTCAAATTTACATATTATCTTCTAGTTACTGATATGAGGGTATTCCATAAATTCCATCATTTATTGAGCATGTATGTATTTATTGCATTTAATTTAGTGTAATTAGCCCTAAATAGCCATATTGAGAAAAATACAAGATTTTGTGCTTCAACATCATAATTTCTAATATTTTATGGATTATATATCATATTCAGAGTTACTGAAGCATTATCATGATTTTAGGTCTTCATTTGATATTTATAATTCATTAAACAAGTATATAGTACCTTACATGATATGACAGTGTTTTCAACACCAAAAGGCTGATACGATGGTTCCATGTTATTGTACTCATTTTTATGAACATTTTGATATCTTGTTTGCATATTTATGATAATCGGGCTATTTACTACAATTTATCAAAGATGTAGGCAATTTTGGGATTTTCTTACCTTTTGGCCAATGAGAGCCCGACAGTGGCACTGATATGGCATTGATCCTTTGCTTTCTCTGCTTGGGGCGGCCGGTCTAGGCTAGGGATTGACATAGTGATTCACACCTAATCTACAGCTAGACCATCTATTAGTCTGGTATTAGTTTGGTGGTCTGCCCGCTCCCTCTCCTTTCCTTTGCTTTCTCTCGCACAACATGGACTTTGTCCTCCTGCTCTATTTTTCTAGAAGCGCCGCCACACAACTGACCTCTGGCAAAGATAAAGGGGATCTCTAGGCCTCTATTTCGAGATATGGCTTGCTATATAGGTTCACGACCTCCTCACGTATGCTCTCGGCTTGGACAGATCTCTCGAGGGTCTGTGAAGCTTGATCTAGCCAAGCACAGTGAGTCCTCATCGTCATTGCCAGGGTGACTCCGGCGAGCAATCAGTCCATGGAAGCTCATCCATAATCGATTCGGTTGCTTCCACAAGCTTCGACGTGATCTTGGGGTGGCATTCAGTTTCTGAATTCAACCTCAACGCCTCCAGATACCCATATCCACAAGAACTCCATCCATGGATGTCGCTGGCATGATCTAGCAGGAACACTACCCTTCTCTAAACTTGAATCATTGCAGCAGCACTCACAAAGCCACCAGGAACTCGACCAAGGCTTCCAACTTTGGTAGGATACCCTGGGGTCCTTCTCTAAACTCTACCTCATTCTGTAACATGTTCCTTTCTCATGTATGTGCTAGTTGAGATGTAGGATAGTGGATAAGGAGATGCTCCCAGCACCAGTCATGGGAAGACTATTATAAGGGTCCAAACTACTTTTCTTGGTGAGGCAAAGATAACTGCTCAATCGTTCCCTTTCTTATCCCATGCCCATGATGAGCTGGTGGTTGGAGTCGCTGCCTCTAGTCTTCACCACAATCTCCACATCAATTGGAAAAAGGGGGCAAACAATCTAGCCATACAAAACAAGCCATCCAACGGCCTCTGGAATGCCACAATATGAATCCCTGGATTTCCTACCTATGTAGCGCATGATAAGGCATTTAATCAATGCCTAAATTCCTAATTATGAACATTGGTCTGAAATACATCAAAATGCACATTATTTCATTATCTTCAATCTTGAATAACTTCCTCTAGGAATCTCCAATTGCCACCAAATATTAACCATAGATTCATCACCTCTCAAGCTACATTTTACTCAATTTTGGTTACAAAACTTAGCTGTTAGACTTGTCAACTAAATTCTTCAAAAGACATTAAATATTAGGATTAGAATCATGATATAAACATCAATCACCATCCAAACCATACCAAAGCACTTGTAACTCTTAAGATAACTCAACATACGAGTTCCAAAAGAGCACTCTATCACATCCTACACACCTTAAAAGAAATTTCATCCTCGAAATTAAGCCAAAAGTTCATTCTTTCATAGTAGTATTGAAACCACATCAGTAAGGCACAAGAAATAAATCATGAAAAATAGGTATTATTGATTCCACTGACTCAATACTACCGAGATGGCATCAAGGAGACAGAGTTCAAGCAACCTAAAGACTCAGTGCTATCAAGAAAAGTTGACAATACTAACATTATGAGAAATCACGGCCATCCTAGAAAGTTAGAAGTACCGACTAAAAAGTTGATTGTACCAAGTGTGCTCGATTAGGAAATCTAAAAAGAGCACTCTAATCCAACGTCTGGCATTATTTCATACCTAAAGTGATTCCTATGACCTTAGGGGAGTTTGAGATGACCTAAGGAGGCAGTCATTTTTCATTGCATGACATTAAAGAGAGAGGAGAAGAGAGGGAAGAACTGAAAGCTTCAACTAAGATGATCTGAGCACCTTCGGTGGGTGAATCTACAGCCGGAAGATAGCATATCGCACGCACGATAAAGAAGATCATCTGGATAGACTATTCTCCAGGGGTTACTTTTGATTTTCTAATGTTTCTCACATTTTTCTCTTTCTCTACCATGTATTTGTCAATGAAAACCATGCGGGGCTAAACCCCTTTATTCTTTAGGATCCGGGAGTAGTCTGGATATGCATTATAATTGATTTCCATGCATTAAAATCATCTTTATTCCTATTTTTTTGGATATAAATCTATGAAATAATCTTGTTTTGTTTATGATTGATCACCATAGATAGATTATCAGACCCTCAATCGTTTTGGGAGAGATTTTAAGGGTTGCAAAAGCATAGATTTACCCATTTATTGTACCCCTTGGGAAAGGCAGAGAATAAATGGGAGGAGAAACCCAGAGATTAATTGTAAAGCACCTAACTAATCAACCAATTACTATGAAAATGGGATTGGCATTAGAATAGGGAGTGAACTACACTACATGAGTGGGTAGTTCCTTCTATAGGCTCTTTATCTAGGAATATGAGTAATCAATATTAGTGTGTGGAGTTAATTGCAGTGTTATTCACGGAAACCATTGTCCTGAGGAATTCCCTTTCATTTGAGTAACTCAATCTTTAAGCTAATTTTGTTTTTACATTCATTTTAACATAAATCAAACCAATTCAACTATTTTCACAACTAGCTGATCAAATCATAGTTAGTAGTAATATAATGGAGTATGTTTCCCTGTGTTCGACTTAGGCCTCAAAAGTCTTGTATTACTTCGATACGTTCACTTGCGTATAACTCATGGTAAACATGTGTCAGTCGCTAACTCAGTGATAGAATTGGCCTTTGGTTAATCCATGTTGATAAAGCCAGTTCTATCCATTGGTTGATTTCTTCTTCTTGGGTTATCCTGATCTGGTGGGTTCAGTTCAGGTAATGGAAGGTCCTATAAATTTTTGGATCAAAAGAGAATGGTGTTTTGACAACACCTCAAGAGCGCAGCATAGAATATTTGATTACTTGAAGAAAAGGTCAGAAAATGGAAGAGTAGATTTTTAAAAGGATAAGAGTAAATGTCAAAAAAAATTCAATTTGAAATCAACGTCACTGTCTGCAGAAACTCCACCAAGATTTGATGTGTCATTGTCGTAAAACAAAATTTGTTAGGGGGGGATCATAGAGCTTAATCTTTAACGATTATTAATCACGTAGAAATAAGAAAATACATTTTAGCGTAGAAGGTATCTATCCTAAAGAATGATGTTTCTAAGCATCAATACAAACCAATTGCAATGAACATCAAGTAAGTTCTAGTTTGAGAATGTATAGTAAAACTAAAGGATAAATTAGATTAAGAAACTAGTTAAAGTGGGTTTTAAATCAAATGATAAAAGATATTGGACGTATGGAGGAATGCCACTATTTACCATGTTCTTACATTAACTAATTCAACTCTTAATATTACATAGATCAATATAGGACCATGTGGATTGGTGCCCCTCCCAAGCATAGATCTCAAAAGAATCGAACTTCACTCAATCCCAAAGTATCCCCATTTTTAGGATCCCAGTCCAACCTTAAAACAAGTTTCTATATGAGGTCTCATCAAGGAACATATGATTTCTATTTTGGTGTTCAAACTCATGGGTTAGATGTATACTTGAAGATCATAATATCAATTACAGGTCTCATTGAGACATTAAAGTTTCATTCTTGTGGGGATCCAAGGTCCCATCACCCTACAAGAACAAAATCTAAACAACCATAAAATAAGTGCAAGATTAGACAAGTAAAAGGATCATAATTTTATCAGAGATCTTGTCATGAAATTCTTGTTCATTCTTGTTGGGGTCCAAGGTCACATTACCCACAAGAAAATAATCTAAATGACCAAAGATTCAATGTTAAAATGGTTGAAACGCATCCATTCAATAAAACATTAGAGTCAAATACAATTAAGTAAAGAACATGCTATGGGGATAGTGCCCATGATTCAGTAAGGGAACTACTCATCCAAAATGCAATGAACAAGAAACAAGCCTAAAATGTAAAATATAAGATGTGAGATGCCTTTTTGTTTTTGGAATCTCCCCTTCTTTTATAGGGGAAAGTAGGAGTGAAAACCCCTAAAAACTATGGTGGTGGAGACTGGCTTGGTTGAGTCTAGGGTGTGAGTTGATTGACTGGAGGTCCAATCTGTTGATTGGATTGACTTGTTTTCTTCAGCACGAATGCAAGTTGGTCAAACTTTGACTGCAACAACAACCTTCTTGTTTTGGAGTTTAAGTGGGTCTTCAACGTGAGTCGGTCGACTAAAATTCCAATCAGTATACTAGCTTTAAATGTTTTCTTTGACCCAGTTATTTTGTTTTAAGTATTGATCTTTCCCAAATCTAAGTTTGAATGGCTCTCTACTGGCAAGTTGATCGATTGGGAATCTCAGTCGATTGACTTAGATTTTTGGAAGTCAGTAATCTAGTGCTTTGATTTGATAGTTTGGGTGAGTCATTCGATCAATCGAGATGTTGAATATGGGAATAGAAGCCTCTAATTCTAGGGCCTTTTGTGCATTGGAATGATTGGGCTATTTCCTACAAAAGCCTAAATAAATCAAGTAAAAACTCCAATGAAAAGAAAAATCTTAAATAAGACAATTTACTCTAAAAATAGAGAATAATCATGAAGTTCTCCTAAAGAGTGATCTAAAACATGCAAATGAAATAGATAAATACACATTTGTCACATATAAATACTTAATTAAATATTAATTTATTTAATTGTTTGATTCCTAAAAGGATTTTTTTCCTTAACCATTCATGCATGTTTGTTAATCCTAATCCAGTATCTTCTTCCCGCCGCCTTAGTTGTGGACTGTGTCTAGAGATTTATCATCTATGCAAAATGAGTTCATCCTTCCTCTTTTAGAATTGCAATCTATCCAAGTGGTGGCATTGACAATCGTCGGAATGCATTGGTAGTGCATGACGTGGATAGTGTCACATTGAAAAATTCACTATGGGTTAAATCCCTAGAGTTTACCTAAGAAACTACAATAATCACCATCTACAAGAAGACAAATCTTATAATAGTATAGTTTTGATCCATCCCAAAGGACAATATATTAAAGAATTATTATGATCAGGGTAACCAAATAAGAACAAGCATTAACACAAGATCGATGGTTATCGATTGTACTAAGTTGCAAATAGTAAAAGGGTCTGAATTGAATGTTTGATAAATCAATGAATGAGAGCACTAGGGTGAAATGAGTTTCACCACCACTACCAATGATTCATTCTCTCACTGCATCATATTAAGTATGAACATATATGTTGAGGCCAGGAAAATTCCCCTTTTGGTGTTAGGATAAAGGCTAGGATAAGAATCACTCTAATCTCTCTATCGTGTTACCTAGAGATCATGCATCTATTACCTCATAAAACACCTATCCAAAAATCTCATCAATGGTTTAACTACAATCGAATTGATATCATATATCTTGGGTTTGAAGTTCTCTACACCCAAGATCATGACAAATATATAAACCTACTGAGTAGACAAGAAGACAATAATAAAATAATTGATTCTAAACGTACAATAGTTCATAAAAAATAGATGTACTAGAGTAAAATCAGGTAGCGGGGCTACTCCCCGCACCTTAGTGAGAGGACTACTCACTCATGGAAGAAGTAGTAGAAACAATAAAGGAAAAGGTGAAGAAAGCCATGACCACAGAAGAAGAAAAGAGCAAATTTGGTGGTGTGTTGATGCATGTATTTGTACTCGAGATCAATGATAGACTGTGCAACAATTGGTCTACCTTTAGACATCTGCCAGAGGTGGATTTGGGGCGTTGTTCTCCTACTTCAAAGTTGAATCTTGTCGTAAAGAGGAGAAAGCAATGAGATTATGATGGTGGAATTTCTTATATGATGGAAAAAAGGTGTAGCAAGATAGGCCTCTTTCAGGTTGGAACTTGGTACCTTAGTGGCGATGGAGGAAGATGATCCTTTGGTTGATGTTTTTAAATTGATGGGGATGGTCAAATGATGTTGGAGGTCTAGGGTGATGTATTCAAAAGTAGCTTGGCGGCATCGAATGGTTGATCCCTTAGTTGGTCTTTGTTTTTTATTTATAGTGGAGGTTAGGTTTTGGAGCCTTCCCAAAAATCATGGAGTGAAGCATTGGCACCTCCATGAAGATGAAGAGGTAGTGACAAAATGAAGAATGTGATGAGTCATTGATCTGCAGCAACCCCAATGGTAGAAGAGGAGTTTTGCGGCATTCATTAGAACCAACATTAAGAAAATGGTCATAGAATAACCATTAGAAGGTGATATAAATCTTCCATTGGAAGGCATGACAGAATATCATTGGTTATTGGGATCATAGATGCCATTGGAAGGGGGATGTAGTATAGACATCACAAGGCACATAGGATTTCCTTCATAAGGAGATGAAAGTGCACCATCGGTTTTCATGTGCAGAACTACCTTTGGGAGGAAGTGGAGATGCACCATTGGAAGGAAAGTACAAGTCAACATTAGATGGTGAAGTTGGACTAACAACCGAAGGAATGTTATAGTGGTGCAAACTGATAACTAGGCAGAATAAGCCCATCCCCCTAGGGGTGTAATGGCATGACATCGAAGGCCTATGTCAATGGGGAATCAATTGAAGGACCTATCAACTGATGGCATGGCAATTCTATGAAATACGATGCTCTTACAGACATACTGCAAACTGATGGAGGATAGGATCACTGAAAACATGGTCAATTTATAAAAAAATAGGTCGTAGCAAAGTTCAAATCTGCCACTAAAACAAAATATATGATTCAAAACATTATAAATTATCATATAATGAAAACCTTAATACAAGCTAGTTCTAAGCTAAAATGAGTCCAAATTTCTTCTTAAAATTCAGCTAAATCTAGAATGAATATAAATTCATGACTGCACACTAATTATCAATAAGTGTGAGAAAGACAAGTACATACTATATGTTCATGACCAAGCCGACTAGAAGAACGACGGTCATCTTTGAAGATTGCGATCATATTGTTTCTTGAAGTATCACATTCATTGTTTAAAGAATAATATGTGAGTTCTTAACTTCATCTATTTTTTGTTATTATGCATCGTTTATTTTACTTGTTTCTTTTATAGATGAAACTATTAATCTATTGCATATTTTGTTTCTACATACAATGACAAATAATTTATTACCAACAGAACGACAATGTAAAACGTGTTGAAAAGTAGTGAGGTTTCATTATCTTACTGAACTAAACTTTGTTCCTTTCTTTTTACTTATAGAATGTAAAAGGGAAATAAATAAATGGTGAACTTTAGTTGGCATCTCAATAGTAAGTCCTTTGTTGGTTGACCCTACTCATGGGAAAAATTTGACCAAATTTTTCACGTCAATAAAGAAAGATCTATGCTACTCGTAATCTACTGTGCATGTGGTAACACACCTGGATCTCTACCAGAACCCCAGCCCCTATTGATTTATGTAGATACTTGGTGTGTAGAAGTTGAAGAGTAGACTGCCAAAATGTCTCTTTCCTAATCTCTCTAGTCAAATTTCCATAGAATATGACTCTCCATAACCTCCTATTATCTCCTCAACCACTACCCCCTAACATTCCTGCATTAGTATAGTACCTGAGTCCCCAACTTCCTTTGTCGTACGCTCTCTATCACCAATGAGAAGTACCAGAATTCAGCATTGTTGCTCTATTTTCAAATGCTCTCATTGGTTGAGCCAGAGCCAACAGAAGCTAGCATTTTTTTTCCATAAGTTAGAGTCATCCCTTATCATTCCATACCCAAAAGAAGGTAGTATCCCCTCAAAAACACCACGGTTCCAAGTACTAGGTTGCCTTTTATCATGCTAAGGTAATGTTGATTACTTTAATCCAACACAATGTGATCTTTCGCCCCCAAATGTGGATAAAAATCTCACATTCGTGTTGTCCTAAAATCTTGCACATTATGTGCTTTACCTCAAATCTGCACTGTACATGCTCCAAAAAAACAATTCTAGAGATAGTTTAATTTATTGATGTGCACCAATACGAAAATATTTTTAGGTTTCTTACGAATTAGGTTTAGAGGTACAATATCTATAAATTTCAAAGCATAGTACTTCATCCTAATACAAAATTAAAATTTACATATTAAGTTTAGAAGTATTGTACTTTTGAATATGAATAAGATTTAAGCTTTTCAGGTATTGTGCTTTTTAAACATGGATTCTATTACTTTTATTATTATTTAATGTTGTTGAGATATAACAAGTTATGTTTATTAAGTTTAAAGTTTAAAAAATATTATTATGCTTATTCATATAATGTAATTCTTGAATTTTAAAAGAATAATTTTTAGTAGTGCACTTCAGGACATGAATAGGATTTATTAGGCTTCTTAGGTACTATGCCTTCTCAATATGCATTCTATTTATTTTTATGAATTTGACTTAGGTTGTTGAGGTACAATACAATCTATTTTGGAAGAGTTTATGTTTTGAACGTACTGTACTTTTGTATACGAGGTTAAGTGTTGTGCTCTTGGACATGAATATGATTTAGTGTACGTAGTGTAAGTATTGTATATTTTTATATAAGTTTTATTAGTTAATGGAATGAGGACTAGGGTATTAAGCATGTGTAAGTATTTTTGTTCATGGGTGAATTTGGATAATTGAGTTTCCTATATTTTGATGAGTCCAAAGGTACTATAGGTATTGTGTGATGATTTGATGAGTAAATTCTAATAAATGTTAAGGAAGTGTATGTATACTGGTCAACATTTTTATTAGTTCAAGACTATTTTTTTGGTTTGTTAGGAATTGAACTAGTAGCATACTAGAAAATTAAGTGTATGAAAGTTATCTCTTTTTAACATTTGCCTTGTTCACTATGTAGAAGAGGAAAATCTTTTTTATTCTGATAAGGATGTAACATAGTGTATGAAGTCATTTTGAGTAAATGGAATATTACTAAATGATTTAGCTTATGCAACAAAATTATTCATAGATTAAGTATGATTATTACTTGTAAAATGTAGACATGTTAGTATTGTACGCCTTATATTGTACATCTTGTACTAACTTAAAATAGGATCAATAATTGCAAATTGTAATGCTACCTAAAATATTATATATAGAATATTTTGGATACTTTAATGAGTGTTGGTATTGTACATCTAAAAAGTTAAAACATCATCCTGATTATCCGGAGCAATCACTTGAACGGGAGAATAATTTTCATTCAGATTTGAAAATGAATTGTTCAAGTTGTATAAGGCGATGAGTTAAAAATAATAATGAGAATGTATGATCAATGATTGTAAGCTACAATTTGTGTAAAATGAATTATGTTCAATAATTGGGGTATTGTAATGTGTGCTAATATTATATGTTGGTAAAATTACATATTGTATATATAATAAAAATTTCGTAGTTGTGTCGTTGTGATTATTATATGACGAGAAAATTATATTTTATATATATGATGAAAATTTGTAAGCTTTGTTGTTGTGTGTTAGTATTGTACGATATGAAAGATACATATTATATTGGATTAGGATAATTAATTTTCAAGACTAATTCCCAAAATATTGATGGGGGACTAGGTTAACTTGCTTGTGGTTTAGAATTATAAGATTAATATGTAGATAAATTAATAACTAATAAATTTTTAAATTTTACAAGATTTTACAATTGATATTTTGTAGTAATCAAAGGAAGTGTTACATTTACTAAGATGCAAAACAATGATGAAGGAAAAATGGATAATGCATCTATCTATTAATCGTATGTTGATCCCAGCAAATAAGATGGTTAATGCATCTGTAATAATAAGTAAAAATAATATTATGATATTAAAAATAGTATAAATAAGAAAATTCAATATAAAGGATAACCGTAATACACTCACAAATTTGTGAAGCAATATGGAGAGAGAAGAAGTAAGGAGGTAATAGGATTTTAATGTGAAACTTTAAAAAATATCAAAGGGACCTACGCAAGGCAGGGGCAGATCCAAAGGGGAGCGGGCAGGGGCCACGCCTCCCCAAAGTAAATATAAAAATATAGTGTACTTATATGTATATATAAACGTATTTATAATGGTATAAATTATATATATTATGTATACCACATAAGAATCACATACATAGACCTGGTGGAGTTGTTTATAGTTGTAAACATATTTAATAGGTCTCAAGTTGAAATCTTTGCGTCGGCATTATTCATTTTTCGCAGTACATTTAGAATGTAGTTTCTATATATATATATATATATTCTCTCTGACACAACAACACACATAATTGGACTTAGTACAATGAATAACATATTTTTATTGTACTTAAGATCATGAGTTCCAATTATATATAAGGCATATAAATCCCCCCCCCCCCAGCCACGAACTCCTAGTTCCGCCACTGAGGCACATTTGCATGGCTTTTTTATGAGCTAATATGTAGAATTTGGGTTGTAGGTGGATTGTATCTCGGGCTGCGCATCATTTACTTTTTTTCACAACGCTGGGTAAGAGTGCGGTTGTGTGGTCGGTTATGCTAAAAAATTTTCATAAGAGAGCAAGTATTTTGACCAGCGTTGCCATATTGAGCATGAATCAATCTCCCTAATGCCCGTCACCTTGGTATACAAAGTCAACGTCTTTTCCCAAAAGTGACTTCTTGACACCTTTCTTTTGACAACGACGTCCGCATGAATTTAGCGCTCCCATACTAATGCACCATGTATAGTTGATCTGATAGGGGTTTCTCCTATTGGCGGGCTTAAGGGATGGAATTTTTATTGTGGAATATGTTTCCTCAAAGCCTCAGTCAAAGTGACAAAATATGAGAAAGTGTATATTGACAATGCAATTATACTTTTTGCATTTAATATTTTTTCTTTCTTAGAATCATATGTTTTAAAACTTCTCTGAAAGACTCAAAAAGTAAATAATAATGTTGTGACCCCAAGTCGATGGAAGTCATTTTTCGAAGAATTGATTTTGCCATTCAGAAAGTGGTGGTACTTGTTATCCACCTACCTTCTTTGCTTTAGAAATATGTATCAAACATATTTGATATATAAGATATATTTTTGCTAATTTCAATTTTTATCCCAACAATATACAATTTCTCATTTTTAGCCTATACAACGCTTTGAGTATAACAAGTGGACAAGACTTATAAAGGGTGGTGATGATGAAAGAATCTGTCGACAACTTGGTAATGCTTCGAGACGAATGCGAATACTAGCAAACAAATTAGGGTTTCTAAGCTCCGTAGCCTTCCAAGACAAACCGGAAAGTTGTATTGCCACATCAATGCAAGCGTCAACAAAGATGGTATTTGTGTGAAACTGAATTGCCTATGGCACATATTGCCGTCTTCTCCCGACTTGTTTCCTTCGGAAAGACGTCACTCGTATCCCCATTGAGGAAGGATAACCGTTAAAGAACATTTGAAGTGCTGTGAATTATAAGCCGACTTTGTATTCTTGGGGTCTGCGTCCGTACTAAGTAAACAGAAATGAATTCATTTTCATTGGATCATATCCAATACATGACAAATTCATTGACTAGTTCATACCATATGTACAATCAAGTAGTTATCTGCTTGAAATCATATCGCTATTTATAACCATACCGTACGACGCACCAACTTTATCAAACTGTATGCTGCAATTGTGTTATTCAACCAGAATCAGTTAGCTTTTACAGAGTTATAGCAATTTTGGGAATTTTTCGAAGACAATCAACTATTTTGTGTGAATATATATCTGTACCAATTTGGTCAATTCGGTCAGCTGAAACCGTAAACATGGTCTTTTTGGCCCACCCTAAACGAGGATACTTGTATCTAGCAATTAATTGTTTTTTTGTTTTTGTAGGTATAGCTAATATTCTTGATATGGAAGCAATCCATTCAATTGGTTGGGAAGGATTTTTTATTATCGGGACAATCCTAAAATATATTTGATATTTTAAAGACCTTAACCGTTGACGGTGATCATGATTGTGTGGTGTTTTTATCTTGAGTGCGTTTAAATGTAACTTGCGCTCATTTTTCTCCCATAAATGTATCGTGAATACATCATTGGATATCAAAATGCTTATGAAATTTGCAATAACTACAAGATGTGTTATTTGATTCACCTAAAATTTTGTTTTAAGTGAAATATCAGAAAATCGTTGTCCCATGTCTGTCGTAGGAAATAAACCAACACTTTGCCCCTTGCATTTGCATTCGAACAATTGATTTCCATGTTTATCATTAAATAAGAAAGTCATCAACTACACTTAGTTGCATAGCTACTGAACTTAAATCACGTAAAGTGAACATTACATTGGAATTAAATGAACTAGACCATCTTGGTCCCACATATGGTCTGTTGTCAAAGTTATCATGAACAAAACTATGATAACAACAAAAGTATTTTTCTACCCCGTAAGTAATGATGATCATATGGCAAAGTAGGGGTGAGCAAAATTTGGTTAATAACTGATTAATAGAATGGTTAATTTCAAATGGTTAATTTTTTTGGGACGAATTGGTTGATTTGGTTAATTTGGTTAATTTAATTCGGTTAATCGGTTAAATGGTTAATTTCATGGTTAAAGATATTTTTTATTTGGTTAACCGAATTAACCGAATAGTTATGATTTATTCATAAATAATATTCTACACACATATATACATATATAGTTGTACTTTTATTTAAAAAAAACTTCCCCATATACATTATAATCAACTTTTCATGAGCCATACAAAATCATATTTGCATAAATACCACTATAATATAACAATCGTTCTAAATTTTATGAGTGTTTCAAATAATATTATTACACATGTGTTATTTGGTTAACCAAATTAACCGATCGAATTAACCATTAACCGATTGGACAATAACCGAATTAACCTACTCAATTTGATTAGGTTAATGGTTAAAATCTCAAACTATAAATTAACCATTTAACCGAACCGAATTAATCATAACCGACCGAATTAACCGAATACTCACCCCTATGGTAAAGCATTCTTTTGAAATAAGACACATTGCAAACAAAGGTTATATCGAAATAAAGGGTCAATAAAATATGTTTCGGAGTAAAGTATTTCTAAGATGCACGAGCAAGGTCAAATCTCAACTTGAAAACTTGAAACTCTACACTTAGATTATATCAATATTTATGTCTTCCACAAATGAAAGAATGATAATTTTTATTAGGAAATATAATTTTGTTGTCTATAAGTGATTGATTGAAACTATGACTTTGTTCGGTAAAGCGTCTGCTCCAGACGCCGATCACACATCCAAAGATGCATCACCGTAGGAAATTTGCCGGGTGACAGATCTGAAATGGCTGATCGCAGATAACTGCAGATATGTATAAAAATAACTGAACTGATCACAATGGCCAATTCCTTGTTTCAGGAGGCGTATTTTGAACTGTGGATGATCTCGATCTGGGTTCTGGCTGCGGTCGACTTAAACGCGTTACCAAACGCTAGCTTTAACTTGTTGTAAATTAAACAAAATCTATAAGAAATGTTACACATATTGTTGAATATATATACACATAAATATATATAGACAAATATATATATATATATATATATATATATATATACATATATATATACATACATATATATATACATACATATATATATATATATATATATATATATATATACATACATACATATATATATATATATATATATATATATACGTACATATATATATATATATATATATATATATATATATATATATATATATATTAAAAGATCAATTTATAGAATGTCATGAAAGTAATATTAAAATATAATTAGAGAGGAAAATGTTGTTTCCAAAGAATCATCCTTTTCGGTGGAACATAACAAAGAATCTAGTCAGGCAAGCAGCTTCATGAACCTAACTATAAGTATTTTTGTTTCGCTTTCACAAGTAATAATGGTACTTACGGTGGTACTACGACCATTCATTGTTTGTTTTACAAAATGAACTCACTAGAGTGATCTTAGGGCTCAACATGCTCAACAACACACTTATCAATGTAAGAAATATGTATCTCATGAATAAGTAATGAACATAGTGACTAGATAGACATATTTTCATCAAGATGCATGATGAAACCTATACATGAAAAATGATAACATGATAAAATCAAATATGATGAAATTCATCAAATATCAAATCAATAGCATAAACAATGCTAGCATAATATATAAACACATGTGGAGAATTTATTGTTTTGAGTAAATGTATGCACCCTCAACTAATCTACCCAATCGAGGGAAAGGTGACATGTCAATTACGTAAGTAAAAGATTAATGAAAATCATTTAACAACTCAACACATAAATTAATAAATATGTGATTTCAAGATGACGTAAACCGTTATGATGTACCTCAAACAATATATTGTGATCCTACAGAACACATCAACGATGGTATATGCTTCTAAAAAATATTAAACTTCCTATAAATTTTATAGAAAATATGTTCCATCAATAAAACATGAATCATCAGCCAAAATTCAAATACAGTCATTTAAATCGATTCATAATGAAAATAGGATTTGGGGAATACTTCAAGACCCTCTCTTATTTTTCAATCATCTTTGCCTATATGTTATGATTTATTACTTCGTAAACAAATATCTTTAAAAATAAGAAAACTATTGATCATTATTGACAGCATATTATATTTTTTTTTTTGGATGTGAAACGGCCATTCGGCCGCCCCCCTCCCAAAACAGGTGCCAGAGCCCGGATGACCCAAGGAGTTGTAAATACAGCTGACTCGTGCGGATTCAAACCCGGGACCCTTCATGAGGGGTGCCCATGCCTGATCGCCCGAGCTACGCTGGTCGGGTTGATAGCATATTATAGATTACATTTATAATATAGTGAATGTATCTCAACTACTTAAGGTCTCCGTTTCAAACCTCAATTCCTATTGAAATCCAATTTGAGAGACAATGATAACTAGAGACATATTCCACAGTGGTGAGCCTCTTACTTTGTTAATAGGAAATTATATCATTACAATTACCATAAACAACATGAAGCCTCATCATTTATGCATGTGCTTATTGGTGTATGATATACCATTATAATGGTGGTCAACCTATTTTTTCATTAAATGTAGACAAAAACAAGAGAAAATGGTTTTTCTCTTTGTTATTAATAACAAAAGTGAAATTTTAAACCAAATTCAACTGCCATCCACGCCTCCACACTTATCGAAATGGGGGAAATAATTTCTCTTAAGACCTTAGTGGTTCTATTGGATGTGTCTCTCATCCATAATTTGAAATTAAGTTGCTTTTTATCTTACCCGTTTGCCAAAAATTAGAAGATTCTATTTACTTCCACAAATAGGTATGTATATTGTTTTCTTTGATGGACCATGATTACATCCAATAAGATAGTAATGTATTGAGCTTCACCAATGTATGTCAAATGCAACATCAAATTATACTAATAGGTGACACTAAGAACTAGCATTGTAGTCACCTGGTGACACATCTTCTTCACCTAGAGATGTAATAAAAAGTAGCCACATTTGCTTTGTCAAGACTCAAGGGAAAACTTGAATAATCCTCTATCTATTGGAGTCATTGTACTTTATGAAGGGTAGAAGATCAGTATAGTTGGATATGGTAAAAGTTCAACAATAAGATAACTAAGGGAGAAACTCTCACTCTAAGAATATGGAAAAACCTTCTTGCGGAAAGAAGTGCAACGGAAATCACCAACCTTTTACATATTCTTAAAAGAACCCAAGATCTTCAAATAAATGAAAATTGGAATGAAAACCTATCTTCAGATAATCCTAATGCCAAGACTCACAAATAAGATGATGAACATATCTACAAATATGTGTCACACCATAGGCACAACATATAATTATGTGGTTAATGCACACCTTGCATAATAATGCTAGCAGAAGAATACGTATGTCATTTATGTATAAAATATTTTTCTCATAGGAACAAAACAAATAACTAAATAAGGAAATGAAATAAATATGGTACGATACACCTTGAATCCCAAAACACCTTTTTTATTGAAAACCTAAGATTGTAGACTATAAGCATAGTATGGGAGGTGAGAATAACTAGATACCTAAGATTGTAGATTGAAGATTATTTAGTACCTAATTATGTTAAAAATAAATAATGTAAACAAACATTTTTACAATTCCATCCTTGTCCCTATGCATATCACATATTTTTTGGTGGGCGGTCGCTAGTAGAAATTAAAAGATATGTGATCAAGTTGAACAACAAAATTATAATGATTAATGATCAACTAGGATTGATAAGTATACAAGGTTATTTGTAAAATTGGGATTGTAATCAAGGAGAAATAGAGTTATCAACTTCAATTGTTAACACAGATTGATGGATTCTTGCATGATCAAGTAGTAATGAATATAAAATAAGGGAACCTAATGAGCTATTATTATTAGATGACTAAGTAATATGGAAATTTGAGAACATTACATCTGTTCAAGGGATTATCCATCATATCACTCCATGAATCTGATAATAACTACTTTCAATCAAATGTAACTCATCCAACATATGTGGATATTCCATACTATCCTATGTGTAAAATTGAGTAAGACATGAAATTTTAACAAAAAAGTTTTATTTTGAAGAGTCTTTTAGTTCCTATGCAATAAACCTTGGAAATTATAAATCCCAATATGTGTCAATTGTGTAAAAGTCTGAATGGATCCTCTCTATGCTTTTATTTCACCTACAAAGAGTTACTCCTAGTGTCATTTTGGAAAGTCTTATAAGTAAAATGAAAATAAGTATGAAAATAATTGAATCATATTACATGCAATAATTTCATTGGATCAATATAATTATTGAATAAAATTTCCCTAATCTTCATATGGAACATGTCCCTCATGTTTGATGGCCTAGTTAATCTAAGATTGGATCCCAGATCCATATTTAATATAGATAAGGAAGATAAGTAAGAATAATGATCTTATTATGTAGAATGGGGATATTAACATCATAATTACCATATGAGTTTCTTTGATTTCATGGCCTTCAAATTTGAATCATTGTGTAAACATGGAAAAAGTGGTATAGGAGTGTGATATAATTACATTTTGTGGATATTTTTTGCCTAGTTTTCATAAAAATCAAAATTACTTGTGCATTTAATACTTTTGTATTTATTCAGTCTAATAAATGGATGAGAAAATATCCTTTCCATTGATTAATGTTTGAAAAGATAGGAAATTAACTCCCAATAAAATATCTGAATTAGTTCTTTTTGGCCTCCAAGTAGACCAACTTTCATCTACACTCAATAAAAGCATTATAGAAAAGAGTGATTGATCATCCTAATTAGAAAATTGATCAAACAAAGAAGATGATCGATCTCAAAGAACAATCAATAAATAAGGTCAATCGATCCATTCAAGCTACCTCATCAAGGAAATCAATACACTTAGTCAAAGATTGATCAAAGACAAAAACCAATCATCCTATTAGATCAAGAGTCATTGATTGATCTGGATGGTTGATTGGTCCAACAAGAATTTCACTATTGAAGCTCGATACACAAATTGAAACATAAATATCATATCTTTTGATCAAGCTCAATCTATCACCAAAGATGATCAAGCAATTAGATCGATAGTAAAATTTTAAATCTCAATAGATACATGGACCTATTAGCATGTGATGGTGACTCCGAGTCATATGCATAAATAGGACCTTCAACGTCACTCTTGAGGCATCATCACATTGACTTGGAGTTGCAAGAAGAACCTCGCTTCAAGAAAAAGAGAGTGTGATCTACTTGACACACTTGTTCTAGTAGATTGAACGGCCTCACAACTTGATTCCTCACTTGATCCAATTCTAAAATTGAAAGGTGAGCAGATCTAACAAAACACCCTTTTAATTGACCTCTTTCCTCAATCTTGACATTTTAGTGTTTATATTTAATAGAAATTTCCATGCCATTTTGTGATTTGATATTCTATGTTTATATTATTAGCTGCTAAACCCATTAATTTTTTGTTGTGAGTTGTTGTTAGGTCCTCCCAACCATGTAATCATTCTTTTTTATTTAATTTACATTATTGCAAGTTTTCTTTTATAATCATGTTTTATTGCATCGCTTGTTTGAATACCTACCTTCTTGTACTAATCGATACGAACAAGTATGAAAGAACAACTTTAGGAAGAACTATAGTTTGGAATAATTATAAGTCCACAATACTAATGGATTACTATAGAGGTAGTCATATGTGCTCTCCTTGGTCTTTTAGTTGTCTTCATTGATAGGGGCACATTTTTACATAAATCTACCTAATCTTGAGAGAAGGAAGTGTTAGACGTCTTCGATGACTGCTTGCAAACTCATGTCATATAATATGAAATACATGAATAGTTTCCATGGTAGAGAGTAAGGTTTATTGGTGAAACCAATTCCAATTTTATCCTTAGAATTCATTACATCTCTTTAGGTTCCATAATCTTAGGTTTTATTATATTAGTTTTTTACTTGGTTCTTTAAAGGAATATTCAATTCTAGTTATTGTTTACACTAAGAAAGTGTGATAAAGTGGTTTTTACTTATTGCTTTTTCAATCCAGTTAGTGCCTTTTCTTGTAGTCAATGTTCACTTTATCATTGAATAAGTACTAGACATGAGGTCTTTTATAACACTTAATCGAGAAACTTGACACATTTTCATACCTTGGGTATATGGAATCTACCTAAATTATGCTTGATAAAATTTTGAATCATACTATTGCCTAGATATATCATGTTGATCCCAATCTTTTTATAACTATTCTAGAGTATATTTGAATACTTGGATATAAATGTGACTCCAATATGAGTTTTCAAAATCATCCAATAAATTCCTAAACTATACAACTTTTTGTCACCAAAAAAGCATTTGTTTGGATATATTGGCCAACAAAGGTCCTTTAGGGAAGGATGGCGTGTCACCAACCTGCCTAAACTGAGAATGATGCAGATCACCCCATAAAGTTATCCCCTACCTCAAGTGGGATGGAAATAGCCTCCGGGTGCAAATTTAAGTTGTTGATCTTAATTAATTATTCCCCACTTATACCTAATCATTGGTCTGTTTGACTTGTCTCAAAATATACCATGTATGCATTTATTTCTCAATGAATTTTCTGTACGAGTTTTTTAGAGATTATCCATGGATGCATCCATGGATCTATTCTCCTTATTTTAATCCTCTGAATCCTAACCCTAGGTCTTATCTGCATACAAAAATCCTCATTTGAATCCTCTTCCCTCCCACAAATCCAACTATGATCTTTGATTTCTCCCTTGTGGTCTCATTCTCAAAATTTCACCCAAAAATTTAGTTGATGGTGTGTTGTTGTAGTGGAATAGTACCCCTATCCCTCTCTTTGAGATACTCCATATTTGTGTCTCTACAAATCTTGTACATATCATAACTTTTTTGTACACACTCCATAATAAGTGATTTTATAGTATATTTTGATCAGGAAAACATGACGAACACAAAGAGACTATTATTAACACCTAATCTAAATCCTATTCTAAAAGTGCTAAATGATAATATTTGTTGATGGTCCTCAAAATGAATAACACAATTTTTATTTGGAGATGATATTATAATCATGAACCTTAAAGTCTATATTTTCTATGTTAGATGATCTAATTTTGATGATTATGAATCCATATCCCTAGATTTGTCCCATCTAATAAATATTTATTTCATGCAATGTGGATCTAGTCGTGATAATATCTGGACACAATCTTGTTACTTTTGATAGTTGTGCTAATAGAAATCATATGGAGTACAACTATTGTTATCTAATCATAATCTTGTCATAACACATAAAAACCATACCCACCTATGATCTTGAATACTATTTGGAATCTTTTGTGGAATCTATATCTAAATCATGATTTAGAGTTGAAAATGTGATAATAATGATTATGATATAGGGTTAAGTACTATTATGAACTAAGTGTGGAACATGAGACTAGTCTTAATAATCTGAAATACATGAAATCTTGATCATGAATAAATACCAGACCTAAATTCCACTAATAACACTTGAAAATCCTAAAAGTTCATTGTGAACTCTTTAAGGATAAATTCCTAAATTTATGTATATGTACTTTTTTAGATGTATGGATTAAATAATTTCAACTTGAGTTACTCAATATATTACTCTAACCTTGAAGATACACTTTATCCTCATAATAACCTATAATATGATTATATTTGGTGTGTATTACATGTATGAGTCGGTATGCTTAGATACTCCACTTGTTTGAGATACAACGTTCTTATTCAATATGGTTCTTGATTTCTAGTATTTAATTTGTAAAAACATGTAAAATAAGATAAATTTCAACTTTATGACTTTTTTTACCTTGTTGCACCTTGATGTATCTCATGGTAAGGGAGAGATCCTTTGACTCCCTCACAACACATTGTTGTATCTCATGCTAAGGTTCAAACCTCAGCTTACCATGCTATAGATGCATGTATATTGGGGTAGGAGCACATGCATTGGTGCACCTGCAATTACCATTACGGTAATGCCTCACTTTTGGAGGGTACCTTGGTATTTCTTAAGTAGTCATTATTTACTTGAACTGATACTCCATGATTTTCTCCCTAGAATTATCCCTAGTGATTATGTGTTTGTGAGTATAATAGAACTAGAAAATAATTTATTTGAACCAATGAACTTTTCTTGACATTTATTTCATTTGGAATGATTTACATTACTTTCATCCAATTATTATATTCTCTAGACCTACAACTTCATGAATATTTAAAAAGTGTACCAATGTATTTTGTTGATTATGTGATTTTCTAGATTTTAGGTCTATGCTAACAAATGTCCAAGATCTTATTATGCTAATATAAAGTAACTAATAATCTTATCAAGATCCACAAACAATAACTTCATGGTATATAGTTAAGCTCTTGTGGTCCACTATCTAGATTTTACTTTAAGTTTTGTTATATTTCATATCAAGTTTCCTTTTTCCCCCTATATAAAATCTTACGGTTCAGATTAATGGATTGAGAAAATATTTTTTGTTATGCTTATGATTGTGTGTCATTCACTGGGCCACTTAGTGTATGGTGCTTCAATCTCTTTACCATTGTATTCCACGAAATGGGATTGGCACTGAGGTAATAATGTTTCCAATTTAGTTGGTATTAGAGCATACAAACTCCCATACGCACTAAGTAAACAATACTTCCAATCTCTTGATAAAACTCTAAAGTCCACTGTAATGACTCCACCTCCCGGTAACCCCCAATTAAGGGAGATCAAAAGGTCAAAGTCGTTATCCCAATTTTCCAGATCAATGGTTCGACAAATAATCAATAATAATTACTAAATTCTACCAAAACTATACTAAAAAGATGGAATAAAATAAAAGTTTGCATACCTTTTTAAAATCTTGAAAGTCTAAACTTCTATCCACAACTTGAGTCTATTCTAACCTATCCTCCTTGTACTATAATTCATATATTCACAATGTTTCACTTTACTATTTGTCCTTTTCCTTTTTGTACCTAAAATGCCGACAAACAAAACGTCAGTCAGCATAAATTATTATGCCAGTATGTGGGGATAATCAAAATTTCACAAATATGGCTAACAACCTAAATATCACAATCAAGTTAATTAATAATCCAATTTACATTTTCAATATGACATTCTCCACCTCTTTTTCCCTAACCTTGGAATACCCTCTTTGGGTTTCTCTTTTGCAATAGACTTAAGGTCACCTTCTCCATCCTGAGCTTGATGTCTGGGGTCACCTCTCATGGTGCCCATTAGTCATGCAATAACATAAGTTCACCTTCTCTATCCTTAGCTTGGTTCATGGGGTCACCTCTCATGGTGCCTAATGGTCTTCCCTCTTGGGCTTGACCTCATTGCATCACACATCAGGGTTGCATGTAGGTGCGAGAATACACACTTATAAGTTAACTGTGATAATCATAATGACTTTAAGCATTTGCATAAATGAACATCCAATAGTTTAGGTTGCATTCAATTCGATCAATCATTTGAGAAAACTATGTGAAACTAAGTCGGTTACTCATAAATAACTACTTACCTGATCCATAGTAACTTGCGGTCCAAGCAATAATGATCAAGAACAATCAATCAAGCAGTCAACAATTTCCTTAAATTAATGAATAACATCCAGGTGTCATTGTTTTATCTAAAACATTCTCAAGATTGACTTGGATTCTCCCTTAGGATTTCTAGGCCAAATTTAGGGTTTTATTAGGGTTTTAGCCTCCATAATGCATTTATCACTTTTAATGGCTTTTTAGTTCATAAATCCTAATTTCAACATCATAAGCACAATTGAATGTCAATTAAGTCAAATATATCTCTTTTACACTACAACTACCATCTTTATCCTTTTAAGTTATGTCACGATCATTAAGGCCAATTATCATGTTCGGGTTCTATAGAATTGACAACTTATATATCATTATGGTATAATTCACATATAAACTCTATTTATCACTAATTCCACATTTATCTACGAGAAAACCCTAATTTCCAAATTAAGGGTATTTATCCACAATTAGAATCTTTTATACTCAAAATATCTTAGAATCATTATATCTCAGCTTTATTCATGGATTTGAACAATTAAAGCCATTAAGAGTCATAATTCCCAAAATTAGAGTTTCAAGGCCCATTAAAGCATATTCATGTACATGGAATCACTAAATGAATCAAAATACACATAAAGATCATCCTTTTGGGTCTACTGTGTACTTTTTATAAACAACAGGTTAATATCGATTTAAAACACCCATAATACCTTTCTCAATCTTATTGACATCAATATTAGGGTTTCTTAATCATTAATGCATTAAAGTTGACAACTTTAACTACTTTTTGAATTGTAAGAGGAATTAGGCTCTAAAACTATTTTTATGGGATTCCACATATTTTTTAGCAAATTTCATATATTATATTTATCAATCTGAGCTACCATTAATTAAATATGAATTTTGCAAGATTGACTTACTTGGACCAATGGGATGCTAACATGTCAGCCATCCCATGCATTATGTAGCTCGGCTGAACATAACACATTTACTCTTATACCCTCAGCACAGCTGCTTAGCTCTTCTACACCTGGAGGGGCCAAATCATCCAATGCCACCCTGGTCATCTTCCACCTCACGAACCCTACTCGGTCACCGATTGCAACTGATCGTTGGGCCGCCCGCTCGAGGGGCACCGATGACCATTGCCCTACCTCCGCCACCCTCCATCGTGCCTGCACAAGCCTTGACCCATGGCCAAGATGGCCAGGTGCAAGGGCACTGGTCCTGCAACTACAGCCATGATGCAGACCACCTGCAGGTGATGCGCAAAGGCGAGAGTAAGGAGACGATGGTCAAACTCCCTTAGGTTGTTGGAGAAGCATCATGCCATTATCGTAACCCCATCACGACTCCTCGTAGCTCCAGGGATAGCGCTATTCTCTTAGGTTAGGGTTTTGAGCAAAAACAAAGAAGAAGAAGGGAGTGGGATGCCTGAGATCCTCTTGGGCTCGAGGCTAAGGGTTCAACCATTATATAGGGGAGGATAGCCATGCCCTACAATGCTTCCCCATGGAGAAAACAAGGCCCTTTCTCTATAGGAGTACTACTTTCCTTGTTTAGGTGTAAATTCTCTCTTTTATTTAATTCCTTGTTTATCCATAATCCTTGGTTATTAAGGAATCCGAAAACTATCTCTTTTATTCTCATTGTGCTTGGCTTTTAATCCTTTGGCCACAAAATTTTACTTCCTTATAGCAAATAGTATCTCTTTTTGATAACACCAAAAAGTCATTAACTATATAGAACATTATTCTCATATTAAGACTTTTTGTATTATTTGTATTTTCTCTTCCTTCTATTCTTACCTTCTCCATTGGGACTCCTTGGATCCTATGAAATACTAGGAATTCGAGATTCCTTTTTAAGGATACTTATTATTCTTCTAGATGCATCTACATCATGTATTTCTCATCATCTTACTTATTCTTTTATTAAAAGATTTCTTTTTAAGGATTTCTCTTCATATTTTATTTCCTTTTTCCTCTTTTCCTATTTCTTCCATTGGAACTCATATGTAAATGAAATTTACTCAATTGTGGCCATTAATGCCACTTTCTAGAGATTTCTGTATATTTCTCATAAATACTTTGCTTAATATTCATTATCTTATATCTTTTTCTAATATTTGGACTTTTCTTCTGTTCTCCTCTTTTATATCCATTATTGGATTAACAAAATAGTAGATATTACGAAATTCATATCAAAAAGGATATTTGCAAGGAAATCCATTTTTTAACGAAAAGCATACAACATTATCAATTCATGTCCATGTACATAAAATTATTAAATTTCAATTATGAAAACACATGTAAAATTGAGGTTGTAACATCTAAAATGGTGAAAAGTGGGTTGTCTTGAAATGGGCACAAAGGTTATATCTAGTGATGCCTCATGTTGTCCTCTAATAGTAGTTGAGGCTCCCCACTCGATCTACCTAAATTGATCTAGAACTAGATGTAAAGGTTCTCGTTTTAAGCCCTAGAGAGTCATTTACCATCTCATCATTTTGCTATAGACTACCCTAGTTACCCATTTAGAATGAAATTGGGTGACTTCCTATGTTTTTCTCCTTCCTAGTTATGTATCTTGACTTGAACGTTATTCTCTATATTATATGTATCCTATGAGGGGAAAAACTAAAATTTAAATTTATTTTCAAAATTTTTGCTAAAGTTGCAAGTTTTCCATTTCTTGTATCCATGTTTTCATTGTGAGGAACTTATGGAGTTTAATATATCCAGACTGGGAATAGTAACAAGGTTAAAGTGGATTCCTTGGGTGTGAATGATAATTACAGAAAGGAAAAATGTGATAAGGACGCTAGTGATGATAAACATTTTGATGAACCTAGAGAAACAATTAAGCATGGAAAGTAGGAAGAACAACACAAGGCCCTCATGAAAACCTTTTTCATCCTACAAATATAAACAACATCATTTTTTCTCAGAGGAATCTCCCTTATTGCTTTTATCCCATCATCCAAACCATGTTTCCATGGAAATATGAACAAAAATACAGCTCATAATCATATTAGAGGACCTTCTTAAGTACAATAAATGGATAGAATCAAAGGTTGAGGTGAAAACTTTGTTGAAGTAACCATGGGGAAGGTGCATGTATCCGAATCCAATAATAAACTACTCAAGAAAGAAGGTGACCTCATAGGAAATGCCCCCAGACATCTCCTCCATGGGATGCCAAACACAACATTGACTATGACTGCCAATGTAACCACAAACAAAAATCAAGTGGGTCCAGAGAATCAAAATCTTAATTAAAAGTACTCTTGAATTTTATAACTCTTACACATCTTTTTATGAGCCTATTTTTGGGAAATATGACATCAGATATGGCATCAGAAACAAAACTTTTACTATCCATATTCCCCATCAACAGTAGATCACAACAACAACTAAGTGGTGGAAAAAAGGGTTGTAAGGTTATACCTATTCCTAGAGAAAGTTGAGCAACAATTTCTTTCTAGTAGCACGCACGTTTCTTCAAATCACACCTAGATGGCTATCATTGTCAGCCTCCTGGTCAAACACCATAGACAATGGTTGACAGTCTCCTCCTGGTGAGGAAAATGCCTCCTCGCCTCTAGATTAGTCCACATGGACCATCAAGAACTCATGTCATTCTAGATGAACGGACATGATAGAGTATCCCTTCTAGTCAATGTGTTAGCATTGACTTGCTTTCCCTTGTTGTTCCTCCCTTTGACGGGTAGAACTTGCTCAACCTCTCTTTGTAACATCCCAGACCTGGGCTTAGGGATAACCCTATTTGTTTGTCTTAAATAAGTTGCTTATAACTTTAATATAATTCTCTAGAGTGTTTTGTTACTAGGTGACAAACTTATGTTTCAAGTTTGGTCATGTTTGAATGATGTTTGAGTAATGTTCTCTTATTTTGGACAAATATGCAATTTACCCAAGATGAGGGGTTATATTGTAATATGTCACATGTTAAATGTACCTCATGTGTTTTAGCATCATAAGAAAAAGAATGATGCTAAGTTCCAAGTTCGAGCATGTTTGAATAATGCTAGTGCCTTGTGTACCAATTTTGGTACAAATTATAATTTACCCAAAATGTAGGCTTGATATAAAAATTAACACCTCTAGAGTGTCCCTACTTCCTCTATGTATCATTTAGATGAGAGCTAAAAACGGAGACACCATGTTTGAATCATATTTGAGTGATGGTACTCTTGGTGATGATAAGACCAAGAAAGGGTTGAATGTGAAACCCTAATTTGAGTTGTATCGGGTTGTAGAGTTCATACGAGAGTGCCTATAGGCCAAGGAGCCATAGAGGAAGTCTCATATCGGATGATATTGAAACCCTAAATGGTTAATAATTGGAAACCCTAAATGGTTAATAATGGGAAACCCTAACCCTAATGAAGGGTGATGGGATGTGTTTTGAAACCCTAACTAATAAAAAAGGGAAACCCTAACCCTAATATTGGAAAAATGGTATTAACCTTGTATTGCATGGTGTTGATATGCATTTGATATGGTTGTTATCATGAAATACTAACCATGCAGGTATTATGAGATGATGAGCATAGCTAGGTATGAGCTATGATGTTTTATAATTGGGCCTTGTAAGCCATGTCAGATGCTTGTGCAACAAGTACCAGGTATACCTTGGTCTGAGGACCAGGAGGTAATAGTTACATGGTATGTGGTAATATTGTTCAGTGATGAACTAAGGGTTTGAATACCCATATCTAGTAATCATGATTATGATAATGCTAGCGGATGAAAATTCCCAATAATGAGATAAGGGATTGAGATCCTGAATGTTATATGTCTTCTAAAGATTAGAAAAGTGCTTGATAGATGTATTACACTTTTCTTTGTAGAATCTGTTATAATAATTCATGGTTGAAACTTGGTTTATGATAAAAGATATTATAATGCACCTAATTAATCAAAAGTGGAATTTCATCATGTAGTGCCCTGGCCATAGATCCATAAGCGTCAGTAGCTTCTGAATGTTGAAATGGGTTTTCCCACATTTGTGAACTCTTGTTCTTTTCCATGACGGGCTAATCACCTCAAGGAGGTGAAGTGCATCGGTTTACAACTTCCTTGGAAAAGTTGTATTAGGTTGTGAATAAAGTGGAGATTGAGTTGAAATATATTATCCAACAAGATAAGTGATGGCCGAAATTTCATCTCTAGATTATCCTCAAGTGTTTTGCATGTCAAGATAAATATGAGTGCATGCATGTGCATGTGTCAACCATGCATGGACTTGTGGAACCAAGTATCTTAAAATGATGACACCTCATATCCACTCTTTTTAATGAACCTCAACTATATATACCATTCCTTTCACCTATATGAAATTTTTCAAAACTTTCCACCCTCTTTCTCTTAGATATCGTGCATAGTGTCTTGGTATCATGCATAGTTGAAGGGGTATCATGCATAGAGCCTTGGTATCAGCCATAACAAAGTGATATCAGCCATAGCAAGGTGATATCATCCATAGCAAAGTGATATCGGTCATAGCAAGGTCATATCGGCCACAAGTGAAGGAATATCAGCCACAAGTGAGGGGATATCGTGCATGAGTGGTGAGGTATCATGCATGGTGCTAAGGAATGAGAAGGAGCTCAAGTCTTAACCCTAAGGTGAACCCCTGATCATCTTCAACATTGGATCAAAGCATGGATCTAGGGTTGTGATCTTCCTTTCTTTTCTTCTTCACTAAACACTTATCCATGGTGATTCTTTGCGTATAGAAGAGTTATGAAGCTCATATTCAACCTAGGGAATGTGAAGCTTTGGATCTTGGATCTTTGATGTTATTCTTGAGGTGTGTTATATAACTTGAACCCAATTATGTTATTACTCACCTTCAATCTTGCTATACTTGATGACTTACTTTCAATTTCAAATTTTCTTGAATAATTGATGAATCCATGAGTTCTAATAGTTTCATAGACTTGTTGTCCATGAACTAGATCTGTAAGAATGAAGGTTTTGAGCTTGATGATGATGACATCATCATGGTCCAACCTGATATCGGGTTGAAGTACCTCTAACCCGATATGACAACCCCTAAATGATAGGTAACCCGATATGGTGATACAAAAACCCCGCTAGCATGATATAGTGATGAGTTTATACCTCATGAACGATATAAGTGACACATGCACATCTTGTGCATGATATGAGATCAAGCGCACACCTTATGCACAACATGGAGTCAAGTATATACCCTAACCCGATATACTATTAGAAACTCTAGATGATGATATGAAACCCGATATACCTTGGAACCCCACACCCCTATCAATATGTACACTTGAGTTAGTTGAGACTAATTGGTTGTCTATCCTATCACTTAACACATGGTGAAAAGTAGGTCGATACCATGATGGTTTTGAAGAGATATGAGCATAAGGGTCAAACCCGATATGCAAACCCTAAATGTTGAGCAACCCAATATGGATGCATGATATAGGAATAAGTATATACCTCATGCATGATATGGTGATGAGGTTACACCTCAAGAATGATATGTAAGCATGATATGGTGTCAAGTACACACCTCTATGCATGATATGGTGGAAGCACCTCAATCCAAAATACTTGATTGAGTAACATATGAAGTGTGCTATGTTAAATGATACATTTAGACGTATAAAGTTCAATGTATTTTGATAAGTAGATGAATGTACCTTGAAGATAGCATTGACCCAACTGAATAGAGTATGATGTAATAAACATCCTAGTGAGTATGAGAGAGAAACTTATACTTGTATGACAATCATGTAATGAGCATACATTGATAGTACTCCTAATATGAGTGGAGTATGAATTAGGGTTTGATTCTTGATAATATAAATCCAAAACCCTAATCGGTTAGAATGAAAAACCCTAACCCTAATATTGGGAGTGATGTATTTCTCTTGTATCACATAGTGATGATATGAATCTGAAACCCTAATCGGTTAGAATGAGAAACCCTAACCCTAAGAATGGGTAGGATGTATATCTCTTATATCACTACTACAAAATATACTTTTTACAACAGTTCATTTTTCCATTTTATAATAGGTGTTAACTGTTGTATTAGATCGTGTGGTCTTATGGGGGGTGCTTTATACAACATGTGATCGCATGTTGTAATAGATGTATTTTATACAATAGTTAAAACATGTTGTCTTGTGATAAATGACCTGTTGTAATATGGGTATTTTACACAACATGTGATGCACCCGTTGTAATATATATACTACAACAGTTGAACCACGTTGTCTTTTGCTATACACACCCATCGTAATATGAGTGTTTTTTACAACATGTGGTTCACCCGTTGTAATATATATTATACAACAGTTGAAGCATGTTGTCTTTCACTATACACACCCGTTGTAATAGGTAGGTTTATTACAACATGTGATGCACCCATTGTAATATATAGGTTTATACAACAGTTGAAGCATGTTGTCTTTCCATACATTCAACCATTGTAATAGGGTTGTTTATACAACATGTTGCGTGTCTGTTGTAATATACACATTTTATACAATAGGTTATGCATGTTGTAGTTCACTGAAAACACCTGTTGTAATAGGTGTCTTTTTTCGAGACACACTTGTTGTAATAGGTATGGATAACACAACATGTGTTGTTTGTTGTAGTATCATACATTTTACAACATATCATTAACTGTTATCTTTGATTAGAGTCTGACAGGTCATATATCGAACCAATTTTATTAATCAAATTAGCCATATTATTAATAAATTATAATAAATATGAAATTATACTTTTTCATTTCACAAACAAGCACAAAATTGAACAGATTTTCCATCAAACCTCGAGAGAAACTCGTATTGAATTTAATAAATATTCTATCATCCATACAAAGATTGAATAATACAAAGTACTGAGTATCCACTCTAGAATCAAACTAAAAACAAACAAACAAAGTTTCACATTGGTTTGTGCTAAAGAATAAATATCTCCCCCTCATGTCATGTAATCTTATGTGTGCTCAAGAACACGTCTCCCACTCATTTCGGACCTCGTAAATTTCTTCTTGGTTGAAGCAACGACCAATATACTTCGAATAATACTGCAATCATATGAAAAATATATCAACATATTGTATTTTTCAATTTATTTTGAAATTTGAACAAACTAACCAAATATAATGATAAGTAGCATACACATTCAGGAATATTTCTAATTCTCGCATCAGTGATGTCTCTCATGTACTTCAGTAGAAAATACCTGCAATCTATGTTGTTCAGCTACTTTGGACACTATATAAAAATATAAATTTATTATCCAAATCATTGTGAGAACTTGTTAGCAAATAAGAGGATGGAAGTATAAATAAAAAAAACTAATACAATGTATGTTTATATAGAATCAAATTTAAAAAATTGCAAATTTCTAATAAAATTTAAAAAATGGCAAATTACTAGCTGAGGACAACAACGACAATAATATTCTTCTTCTTGTTTTAGTTTACTTTTGCCAACCTACAACCTTTATTTTTTCTAATTTATACCCTTGCTATTTTGCACACTGAAATGAATTGAAAGTAGGTGGCTGCTTAAGTGGGTCTCTAAAAAGCAGAATGAAGTGGGATAAAAGTGGGTTGGAGCATCCTCTTTCAAGTAGAGTACTTTAAGCTTCACAACAAATTCCACAGGCCCATGGTCGCAATCACTAGCAGAGCTTCAGTGGCTGCACTTTTAATCGAAACTGTTATCTGTTAGATAGTGTATAGAAATGTAGGTTGAATGGTTGATTAGTGACATATGTTGACTAATGTACAAGCAGCTTTTTAGGCTAGAACTAATAGCACATGCCAATACAAGGAAAAGGGTCAAGTAGTGGACCAAGAAGCAAGAACCACATGTTGTAGGTCTAGAGAAGGGTGAGGATTACTAGACAGAGGGGGAATGGAGGGGAGAGACTAGCTACTACCACTGTACTAATGGGAATATCCCTAAACATACATTCATTTAGAGGTTTTTATTTCTTTATTCTTTAGAAAATAATGGCTGATAAGTCTATAGTAGAGAGACGCCAAGGACCCTCCTTATATATCTTCCCTCTCCTCCTTCCACATCTTCCTTTTTATCACTAGTTCCCTGTTAGAGTGACAGGATGGAGAAAAAAGGCAGACTGTATGTCAAATGGATTATTACACATGACTATATAGTGTCATCATTTCACAATTATGAGCAGCACCCTTTTGGACTCCAACAGAAGCTGTAGGAGGGAGGAGAAGAAGTAGTAGAATGACTACCTAGCTAGACCAGCAGCCTAAGTAGCAACATAACATAGACCCACATGCATGTGATGCTGCACACACAAAATTACAACACAACATATACATACACGACCAAACATCATTTTTTTATTCTATTCTTTTATTTATCGTCTTTCTTCTTCTTTCTGAGAAGAACAAAGCCCTCACGGCTGCTTCCACAAATGCCAACAAGGATAAACATATTCATATTGTTGTTTGTTTCCGTCACTTGCCCATTCACGCACGCGCTACGTGATAACGTTGAGCACATGGAGTTTAATAGTTAGTAGTTACGTGGACGAAACTATTGAGGAATGGGGTCCTGTGAGCACATGATCTTAATGGCATTTAATAAGTACATATGTTTCATGTGTTTCTTATCCGTAGGCATCTTGTCTAGGAATATTATATGCAGATTGTCCTTATGCCAATGAAAAGTAGAGATATATGTAAGACCTTACAATGTGTTTATCAGTGTAAGCAACACATATATAGTACCTGACGTCCATTATGTGTTTCATGAATTGAGGTGGAAAATGCCTATATTCTCACTGTCTGACATTATCAAAATATTGCCTATTAATATAAAAAAATATGATCATTAGCTTCCATTTATTGTGATAATATATGATGATGTAATTGATATCTTCCTCTTATTTATCTATTGATTTTATAAAGGGAAAAGATAAAGAGATTCTTTCAGCACTTGCATGGAACTCGATGGTCTACTTGTTTGAGAAAATTTCATGACTAACTTACAATAATGTTTGAATGAGAAATTTAATGCTCTTACCTCTTAGTGACATTAAAGAAAGAAGAAAAATACCAACTCAATCTCCATAATCTTGCTGCTATGTTAATGACAAACATCCAAACATCCATTTCTTTATGAATACTAAAAAAATCAGTAGGGTACCCTTGGCATGTTTGCAATCTCAGATGACATGAATGACTATTTGGTTATGATCACTATATATATAAATTAGATGTTGACTCCTCATGTTTCAGGTATTCATTCAGGAATTTGTAGGTCAGAAATGTTTTGTCAAAATATTACATAACCAATTTTGATCCACACTGCCTATTCTCCCAATTGAAGTTAAAGCCATTAAAATATAGTTGTTGTATTTTTAAGTTGCTAAAAAGTCACGAAAATTGTGCATCAAGTTATAGGATGGATCTACCCCCCAAACCTATCATCTAAAAATTGCACAACATTAAGCTCAGTAGTAACTATGGTAGGAATAGTACTAACTTTCCTTAGAGTATTATGGAGTTCAGACCAAAGATTGGATGTCTTCACCTAAATTATTGTGATCATATACTACCATAAGAACCAAGTACTAACTCTAATAGGTAACTAATAAATATAACAAAAAAGGATGTTATGTGTAAATAAATATTTTAAGTGAGTTAAAAGTAGTATAGGTTAGATCATTGAGCTTAGAGATGTATATTGATTCCCAAAGACGTTGAAAGTAGGTAGAGTATAGGGATTCATTGAGTAAGGTAAAATACATGTCTTCTATAGGCACTCTTATAGATGCCCGCTACACCAACCATAGTGGGAGATTTGATTCCTTCATTATTCAAGCATACTCCTTTAGAGAAAATAGAGACTAGGGAGAGTATCGGTCTCCATATTCAATTTGTTGCCTTTGTGCTTTTGGTATAAATGGTCTTCTAATAGAACCAACAGACTAGTTGGGGAACAAGGTACATGGCCGATTTGGGAAGCTAGATTTGTGCACCACCTGCCACATTTCAGACCATGGAAAACTAATCCCGGACTAAGAAAAATGTAGAACAAAATTACATAAACCATTTATTGCTGACTTAAATACATAAGACTCCTAGCAGAGCATAAATATCTCCACCAAAGGCAAATAAAATTAGAAAACAAACCACCATTCTCATGAACCACAATCTGTCTACAAAAACTCTCATCACTATAATCTGTAATCAAGATCAATACTCCATCAGACTTGAATAATTTGGATTCAGTTTAGATAGCAAGTTGTCTTATATGAAAAATCTACTGCAATGTTCTTTATTTATACACCATCTCCTTTTCTAAGCAACATATATTTTATTTTAGTTTTGGAGTATATATGCAAATAGCTGACCATTATGTTTCTAATTTTGATTATTGTGGTAGAAACTTAATGATGTTTCCTTTTATTTTCTGAATTCCAAAGGAATATCAATAAATTTCCTTCTGCATTCACAACCTTTGGTGGACCTAGACAGAGTGAATATGAAAATGGCAACAGAGATGAGGATAGATTGGGCTTACAATAGGTTTTCTTTTTTAAGTCAATATGAGGTTTTACTATAGAATGATATACATAGATGCCTTTATGGTTTTTCATTACGCTCATTTTTCTATTATGTTTGTCAATGGTGACCTACATAGTACATGTTTATAGTTTTAGATAACATGTGTTTTAAGGCATTAGTTCATATGACATGCTAGTGGCTTTATCTCATAACCAAATATAGATTATAGGTTTGCAAGATATTGCAAAAGGTTCATACTAACTCCTTTAAATAATTTATGATGATCTTTCTACAATTTGATTTCTGTCATCTAAGAGGAAAACCTATAACTTTATCTTAATATGAAAATAGTTAATGTATATTAAAAAAATTTAGATATAGAGAAGTTTCATAGACATGGAACTTAGTTGTTCAGATGTTATAATGAAATTATACTGGTAATTTAAGATAATGTATTAGTGTCCTGAGATCTATGTTCTGGTGCTTTGTTCATATTTTCTAATTTTGTTATGTTCATCTTGCAAAAAATTGTAATCACAGTCTCATCATCATGGAGTATCAAAATAATCACTCACACAATTTGTTTATTGGAAGACTGATACTAAAAGAATCAATGATTATTGAACAATAGAGAAAAACATGTTGCAGTAGGTTGTCATCACACTCATCAAACATGCAAGCTTCTTCAAGCTATACTAAAGAGATTCAACTAAGCCCCCATAAAAAAACCAAAATTCCTTCTTAGACTTACTAAAATTCATTTGCCTCTTAGTAGGTGTTTCATGCTTGTAAATTTTCTACCAAAGATTGTTCTACGGATGTCACCTTTATGCCTTGCTAAAGTTCCTACTGACAAATTTTGATTGGTTGTCAGATCATTTAGCTCTCATCACCTCACACTAGTGAACATGCCAGCTACTCAATTATGCCCAATAGGTTTGACGAAATAGAGAAAAGCATTCTTTCCCTAATTGTCATATGGAAGAATTCCTCAAAGGAGTTACAATATGGTAAGGATATCTAGATTTGAATCAAATTATATCATACATACTATGAAGCATGGATACTCCAAAACATATGCCGTACCTATATCTGATACGTATCAGATACTAATACTCAACGGATACTCCTGGATACGTATCTGATAATCCTAATCCGTATCCAAGCCGTATCTAGTCGGTAAAAATTATAAAAAAAATTTGGGCATGACGTTGCTTGATTAGCATTTGACACCAATTCATGCCTCAACCCTCTTTGCTAAGTAATAGCTTGCAGCAAGGCTGTCACAGTTACTTCCTTGAAGTAGTTCAAGGTTAGTCACCATTCCTCTTGCTAAATACAATCTTCCTTCTTCTCTTTATTGTTTGTACCTCCTCTGTTTTTTGGGATTTCACTTTTTAAAGAACTTCCAAGCACCGATACTCCAAAATAGGTGTCCTACCAGTAGTGAATGCATATCTGATAGACTGATATTAATACTCCCTAGATACTCTCTAATACATACCAAATACTTCTTCAGTCGTATTCCTTTTTTATTAGCAAGATATGACCTCAATGCAGCGAGGAAACAACCAACCCATTTAGCAGCCAAGAGAGCACCTCACTCGTGTGATCCCTCAAAATCCCACAACCATGCGACTTCCAACTCTAGACTTCCCCTATTGTATTGTGATTTGAGAATGAAATTGGTATTTTCTATTAAAATTTTAAAATAAACATTAGAAAAATTGTTGTATCCATGTACCTATATCTTATATTTTTGAAAATTGTCGTATCCCCGTTCCGTACCCATATTCATTTCTGTATCTATATTCGTGCTTCATAGTAGCTAGCCATACATGGCAGAAGATAGTTTGGTATCACAGATGACACAACTCACTTTACAACACAAATTACATGATACATGAAATGTGAAAGGTTTAGAATATGTTATTATCATGTCTTTTTGTAACTTGTCTCACATTAATATGAATGAAAGACCCCATTTTAAATCATTGTTTGATATTATGGTATTGGTTTCCATTTTATTTAGAAATATTGTGATTTTTGAATGAAATTTGATTGTCTTCATCTATTTTTTAAAAAAAATATTGGTTATTTTTAAAAATATTAAATAAATATTAAACAAATTGCCATATCCATGACGTACATGTATCCTATACTTTCAAAAATTGTCGTATCCCCGTACCCGTACCCGTATCGGATACGTATCTATATCCGTATTTGTGATTCCTAGCATACATATCATAGGAAATCATTTATGTCAGTACCACAAACGACCCTAACATTAAACAGTTAGTGAACCTTATTTATGCCCCCAAATACTTTTAGTACTTATGTATTGGATTAACGATTTCTTGATACATAAACACCAGTCAAATGATTATCATCCACATGAGGCAACATTCTTAAATGCTTAAAAGATCCCTTTGTTGATTGACTGTACTTGATGAGAAATGGAGGTTGTCTCATGCTACAGCTACATCTGCTTCATTTGTCTTCTTTTGGTGTGATATATTGACCGAGTACAATGAAGCCCCATCTATCCTGATTAGCTCTACTTATTTCACTAAGTTATATCTAAAAATATAAGTAATCAGATCTTGTTTTATCATTTTTCTATTTTTTATCATGCATCCAAGCACAATAATAAAGTAGGGATCACTTAAATCAAAATATTCTTTCATGCCTCTTTGTTATGCTAATGACAAACATTCTAGCGTCTGAGATGTTATTTTTAGGGTGCTAAAAGAGTAGCTAGAAATTAGGAGGAACATGTTTGGATTCTGGATTACTCTATTCTTGACCAGTTTTACAACAATGAGGTGAGTGTTATCCATTTAGGTTGGCAATTCTATGCAACCAGAAATGATTTTTAGTTATTTCCAAGCTTCCTTGGTGGTCATCCAACCAGGATGATTAGGTTGATTGTACCTATCAGATGATTGATCTGGGGATAGACTAATTATTTCTCGTAGCACATTTGTTGGTTGCTTCAGTCTGACTTGCACTTTGCAATATGTCATAATGATCTATGATACATTGGTACTAACATCTGTCTGTTGTTTTGCGTTTGATAACATAGAAATTGCTTTTCCTTATGTGTTGCATTTGGGTTATGTACTTGCTAGATTTTGTTGTTTTAGGCACATTGGTATTGCTCTAGCTGCACAATTAGTGCATTTGGTCAAGTTGGATTTTCCTGTTGCAAGTTAGGCAAGCTGCTAAGATTGTTTTTAACCCAATAGCAGGGTCTGAAATGGTACCCACTCATGGAGTTCAATTACAAGAAGAGTTGTCATCATGCTCTTAATTAGATAGATTCTGACTTTTTTGGGAAGGTATCCTATTGTTTATATCATGCCCCACCAGGTCCTATAGGGGTTAGCTCTGTACCTCTTTTTTTGTCACCAGAATTGACCTTGGGTCGTTGACCTGATAGCCTTAGTATCTTCATTCATTCTTTCCAAACCGCAAAATTTGTTCTACATAGGCAAAAAACCAGGCTGCAGAGCTCCATCAAAGATACCAACAACAGGCTTAGCAATAAATATAGGCAGAGACTTGATTTTCCTTCTCATGTCTTGACCATCAGAATGCTCTATAACCAAATTCTCATAAAAAATGATAAAAACATCTCATGATCTAACATAATCTCAATGAGAGGCTAAAAGGTCTCCCTTACTCTTAAACGGTTGTAAAAAATCTATGAGTAACTGGAAGACTCTTTACATGTCCAAAAAGTGTCTTTCCTTAAGTAAATTTTAGTAATCCACTTGACCCAAAGTGAGTCCTTTTTACTTGCAGCATCCCAAACATTAGTAATGAAGAAAAACCTTTCATGTTCTTTACTTTTGCTTAGACCTAACCCACCCCAGTTCATGGGAAGGGTGATTTTTTCCCATTTAATCAGATGGAATTTATTTTTATTATCATTATGTCCCCATAAGAAATGACTGCAAACTTTGTCAATCTCATCCAAAACAAGGGTCTTCCTGGTGTCAAGCTTCACGCAATTCTTGCAAACTCCCACCTTGTCTACTATAACTATCATGCCCACATTGTACCTGACATCCTCCGAGAATCTTTGGTAAAGGAAGATTGAAAGGTGCAAGATTCTAATGCAGTCCATGATATATCATGGGGGTACATCTGTCAAAATGAATGTTGGGTCCCATGGCTCGATACTTATGTATGAGCCCTTTATTGACCAAGGGTCATCAGTTAAAGCATTGAAATAAACATATTCTCTTAGTAGTTTTACTATAAAGAAGTTATTATTAATGTCAATGAGACAAAATTTTCTTTTTAAACGGTTCTAATATGATTCTATAGAGTCATAAAATGTACATCTCTCCCCAGGACCTTGACTATCTAGAAAAATGCCATGGTTTCAGCAGCTCGCCAAAGATGTTCTCCTTGATTTGGAAGGATGTCATCCACCACTTGCACAATGGTGTTTTTTTTGTAATTGAATTTTGCAATCCTCAAGCCCTGGGAATGCGAGGCCATGTAGATATGGATACTAGGATCCTTCACTTTAGACGCCATACCCCTTGTGCGCTCTTGATCCAAGGGAGGAAACTTCCCCTTGATATTTGTTGAACCTGCTTCCATATTAGTGTCATCTGAAACTCCTATACTGCTCTTTTGCCTGCTCGCATACTACAAGCTCATCCCATTCTCTTCACGATCTTTGCTTGGCTGACTTAAATGGAGCGTTGGGATAGGTCTGGGGGAACTTGGAGTCCATCCTTCATCTAGTGGGTGATGGCCATATCCACCCCCTCCACTTTGGCCTCCTCCTCTCCCTTGGCTAAACCTAGAATCGTTCTACTAATTTTGTAACCCTACCTTTTAAAATATTTGAACTTAGACGACGAACAACATTATTTAGATTACAATGCACTAAAACTATCTTTATTATAGAAGAATTGCTAATTAATTATGGTTTTGGAAAAGTTACAGTATAAAAACTAACGGACTGAGATATATTCCAAACACAAATACTCAACACAATCAAATTGAGTTGTAGAAAAACATGAGTTTGGGACAAAGATACCACAAGATGATCATTATCCTAAAAATTAACCGAACCAAGTTTAGTGCAAGAATCGTGCAATTTGTCTCTTAGATGGAAACCCCTCCCACATTAGGTGTTGCTTCTTAGTCTTGTTTTGTACTGTCCACAAAATAATATGGTCACAAGGTACATGTCTCTTATACTTCACAATGTATAGTATAAGACAGGTCCTATATTCTTTTTATAGGACCATCAATCATAGTACATCATTGCCTCTTCTCTCCTTAGTAAGACCCCTCCCTCTAGAGAAAATAAAGAGAGAGAAATGTCTATTGTATGTGGTTATAAAATTCTATTTGATCCTACCAAACAATTATAAGTATGTTCTATAATAAATTTTTCAGATGAGTGCTCAGTTGTTGTCCTGAGTATAATATGTTACAAACGTGAAAGTTTAGTCCCTAACATAAAAAGCCATTGGGGGGAAATGATGTCCTATGTTTACCTATTTCTATCAAGTATCAAGTAACTTATAGTATCAAGAAACATAAATACAACAATGAATCCAGCAGAGGAGACCAAATAAAAATGACTCATTAATTAGACATATATGTGATAGTGTGACAACCACAAAAACAAATGAAAGCCTTCAAGTCAAATACAAGCGTACTTGACTGGATAAGGATATATATTCCATTCAGTACATGTGTATTGGATTGGCTAGGACAGACATACAATCCAATGTTTGTAAGAAAGATGTACCAAATTAGTTTCTTATATCAGTTTGATATATACTGGGTTTTCAATGATAAGGTCTAACCAATAGAGCATTTCAACCTAATATTTTAGAAATGATGCAACAAGAAATAAAATATTTGACAGTTTGATCTAAGCCATGTCCATAGAAAGAGATGTACTATTGAAAACTTCTAAAACAATCACATAATTTATATTATAAAAGTGGACTATAGGTACTTGGAATTTTTACAACATTTAGTTGTGAATCAAGTTTAGAGAGGGCATTTTAACTATATATGTGAATGCTTGAGGGTCTTTGAGCCGTGAGGCTAGTCGATTTTTGCATTAAGGCACAACCAATGTTACCACTTTGGGTTCCTATTCGGGTAGATGTGGCCACAACTGACTGGGCTAGTAGTCGATGTCCCTAACTCTTCATATCACTACTTAAATCGTAACATGTCTTCTAATAGGATGGATACCATTAGTGATTTGTTCAAGTAGAAGAAGAGGAAGAGGTGCAGTTAGAATAGAGGATCTCCAGAGCCAATTTGCAGAGGAAGAGGTGTAGTTAGAATAGAAATTTAGGCTTACCAAATTGGACTGAAGGGAGCTCAAGCTAAGCCTAGAGAAGGCAATTCCAGCGCCCTGAGAAAGTCAGAGGATCGATGCGGTCTTGCTATCTTCGCACGCAACTGTCTCATTGGGTTTGCGGAGCGACGTCATAGGAGGAGGAGATGAGGACACCTGGTGCATGAGACGACGGATGAAGGATGAGGATGTGACCCGCAGGAGGGGCAAGAATCGGCATAGGATCACGCGGGGGAGATGTGGATCGCGGAGGGGCAGAAATCAGTGGAGGATCGCGCACGGGAGACGAGGATCGTGGAGGAGTAGGAATCGGTGAAGGAAGACGACGATCGCATGCTGGGGCAGGAACCTGTAGAGGATCGTGCAGGAGCAGACGATCTCACGCAGGTCAGGAACCTGCGGGGGGGGGGGGGGGCAGGAACCGGTAGAGGGGCAGGAACCGGCGGGAGACGAGGACTTATGTGAGGGATCGAGAACGCACTGTTCCTTTTGGGCAGCGGAAGGGCAGTGGAAGCCATTCATATTTATACTAGACACTAACCTGTGCGTTGCACGAGATTGAAAGAAGTAGCTTCTATGACATGTCTATTTTGTTTGAACAATTATATCAACTGACACATATATACAAATACCAAATTAAAAAAATTTAAAAAGATAGTTGTTGTGTATTTACAACCCAAAATATAGCATGCATTTTTCAAACTTTTCTATATAAAAAAAATTAAAGTATGATTGATCGTACAAGATCACATTGGCACTTGAAATGTTCTGCTTCACATATTTCTTCAACAAAAAGTTACTTGATCTTTTTTATCAGCTGATCATGATCTATTTTGTAGCTGATTTTCAGTCTTCCTGCATGTGAATTAAAAAATGAGACAAAATATAAAATTGAAATAAACATAATATGTACAAACAAACATTTTCAAGTACTAATATATGTGTGATAATCTTTATATAGGTTTTAACAATGAAGTATTCAGAAATCGTGGTTAGGAATAGTTTTCAAGTGTTCAGCGGTAAATTGTCAGTGATAAGAACAGAAAATACGTTCTTGATCATGTCACCATTGAAATTGTGGTTCCTTCTAATTAATTTTTCCAGGTGCTCTCCTTGTGTAAACCTAAATGGGCCATAAAATCAGTCCAATGAGAGTAACCTATAAGAGACCCTCTACATAACTCCAGAGATCGGAGCTTCTTAAAACATGAGAGAAATTGTCAACTGAAAGAGATAAATCCAAAGCAAAAATAGATAACGATAAAAATGTTAGAATGCACATATGAAAATAGATGAGTATCCTTCTCATCCATTAAATTAAAACATTCATCGCTATATAAAAGTCAAAAGGTTAAAGTGGCTATTTCAAATAACATAATTCAATGACCAAATTTTATACGGGGACCAACAAAAAATTGAAAAGAAAGAAAGAACATCGAAGTGACACCCATATAAATCTCTTTGTAACAGATTTATTTGACTAAATCATCAAGTCATGGGAAGCCAACGCAGCTCCTACGAAAGCATGAAGATGATAAAGCTTCTTCTAAATTGGTAGATTCTAAGAAATCTAGATATCAGGGAATAAATTTAGATGGTCCTCTATTTGAGATTATGTACATATCACATGATTCTTGATTTTACAACAATTTAGCCCCTCATTTGCAACTTTTTCAACCCATGATTCAAAAGATGAGGTTTATCAGCTTGGCAGAGAGAATGATGATGTCAAAACATAGTTTGTTAGGGTCAAGATAATGACCAGTCCATTGGCAAAAGCAGGGAAATACTACTCGCCTTTGGTGTTGGCAGCTTGCATCGGTTGCTGATGCCAGAAAACTGACACAGAAAAGAAATAACAGGGGTTTGGACGGACCAATCACAAATACAAGATATTAGGATACAACAATAACTCGAAGAAAGAATATCAAAATACAATAATTACCCAAAGAAAGTATATAGATACCTGGAATATAGAGCTATCGCTTCCTTCACCAAACCCACAACTGGACTATCAATCTTCTCCAGCTTCTTTGGCTTGCCACACCCTAGCATCGAAAGTGTTGATGAGAAAAGTCAACATAGTCAACTACTAACAGTTAGAATTTTGTAAAGAATGCCTGAAATATTATTTCTCAGAGAGCTTTAAGGACCATGCCATAATTCTTCGTAAAAACATTTCTATTTGATGCCTAAAAGTATTTATAAACTCAATGAGCCTAAAAATATTCTTGAATTGTAACTAAACATGAGGTTAGACTTCTATAATAGTATTAAAAATCTTGACTATAAAATCTAGCACAGTAATATTTTAAGCATGTGCATTGCATCGGTCTCTACAAGATATATATATATATATATATATATATATATATATATATATATATATATATAGTTCGTCCAAAAAGTTACTTTCGTACATGACAAATAATAATAAAATCAAAATAATGGTAGATTAAATGAGTCACGTATCATTAATGAAAGTGTAGTAGAAAATGCAAATTGAACAATTACTATATGAACATGAAAAATATTTTTTTGGATTATCCCAATTACTAATGCAAGTTGTTATGTTGTGTTGACTCAAACATGATGATGGAGGTGGTCAACAATAGTGAAACACTTCGCATTGTTATTCAAAAGAAATTATAATAATTTTGATACCATACGAACTGGGGGAAAATCATAGACTAACAATATAATTCCTAATCAGTAAGCACCACACTATCACATAACCAAGAAATTTAGTTGGTGAAAGACTAATCCCCAAATATCAAAGGATTGAAAAGGCAAGAAAATCACATATTGTCAGAGTACATTCAATTTTTTATAGTCCTTAGTTATATTTGTGTTCATTAGCATTTCTAATATTTTTTTCACATCTCGTGATTTGTTTAAAAAATTATAGAATTTTATGTTTCCCGATTTGTCAATGATTTTTATTAAATATTTTGTGGTTGTCATTCATTAGGATTCATTACCTTTGATTCATAGGTATATTAGAGGAATTGTATTAGTGATGCATATATGACATCCAAATAGTATTATTTACATTAGTTGGTGTTAGATTATCATGACATGCTCGACACATGAACACATACCATTTATATGTGTGAGAATGTATGAGTGTGTATAAACATATCCATGTGCAGTAAGTAATCTTATGCTGGTCAATTATCAAATTGTGTACAATATTAAATGGTTACCCTAATTTATTAGTGTTTTCCATATAATCTGTAAATGATGAATTGTTTATACCTAATAATGCATCCTCAATTATCAAAAGGTAAATCAAGACTTTATTTAAAATGAGTACTAAATGTGTCTAGAGACCCTTAAGCTTACGAACTAATCAACTACCTCCCCATCCTACAATAAATATATATACAATACCACTTACATATGGGTAATTCAACATTTTTTTACTATTGAGATAACAGAGGGAACTCAAAATAGTACAATGAACACTCAAAATTCATGTATAAATAGTAATTTCTAAGTAGGTAGCCTTAGAATACATAGAATGATAGGAATTTGGTAGTTCCTAGTTCTATTTAGTATGTATGAATCAGATTTAATTCAAGATCATGTGAGTATGATCACACTAAATGAGATGCTAGGGAGTTTAAATTTGATTTGATTTGTGGTGTTTTGTAGCATAATAGGTTAGGCACTAGCAAAATTAAGTCTGATTTGGGTAATATAGATTAGATTTGATCAAATACCTTCGTAATGTATGTCGTTTTAGGCCTGGACTAACTTATATGAGTTCATTTGGTCAATTGAGTTCTGTGAAGTCTAATCTAAGTCAGTTTAAGTTATCATTAATTAAGGAGCCTAAACATTGCTAGCAATGAGCTAACAGAAAAGTTATTGGAACAAATATTGTATTAGATAATAAGTACAGATGTTTTTGTTAGAAAGTTGATTTGCTTACCTTTAATTTCATGTTGTGATCATAATTTGAAGAATGTAGCCTAGTGGGAGGAAAAATAGAATTTAGGAGTGTATAATTTCATGTATATGGGTCCTAGTCTTTCTAAGTTTTCTAGGTCACTGCTAAAAGTCAGAGTTCATTAATAGTGTTTTGTAGTGATTTATGTTTAGTAAAGTGAAAGAGAGACATGTTATGGGTGTAAAGTTTAATTGTGTGTCTCAACATATCCTTTATCCTAAGCCCTAACAATCTCATCGATCAAATTTAGGTGGACACTTCTATCATAAAATTTGACTTCTGATTAAGTTCACTCATATTCATTTTGTCATTTATAAAAGGCTTCCTCCTAGCTTGTGTCTTTTAGTGTTCCCCAGCAAAATGTGAAACCTTGGCCCATGTCTTCTTTCAAGACAATCTCATAACTATTTTAATTTTGATACATTGTGAACCAAATAATATTAGTTGCTGCAATTTTTCTAAATCTATTAGAAAAGAAATATGTCGTTCATGTTATCCCAACACATTAATCAATGACAACATGGTATGATGAAATTTTTAGAAGCTAAAAGATCTCCTCTAATTGAATTAAAAAATGAAAGGTGTTGGTGCATTACATTTATTTAGTTTGGATAAAACATCAAGCATCCCTCAAATGATAGGATTTGTGGTTTCTTCTTCCTGACACACTACAAAGTGAAATCCAAGCTAACCTCCAATGGCTTTTGACAAGGGACTATTTTCTTCAATTATCTTGATAAAATCCTCGGAGTAAAACAAAATTTTGCATATAGAAAAGCACAATATCAAATTCCATGGGTTATATTAACAATAAAGAATTATTTTTTAGTCATGGTTTCCTTCATATGATCCCTATTGGCTCATTAGATGTATAGATATAAAAACAAAGCTTCAACTTTATTGAAAAATAACAAATATTCTTCATTCATGCACAATAACATGAATTTTAGTAGTAATGGTTACCTCAATTTACTCCTTTAGATATTTTTACGATTCCATGTTGACATGCATTGCCTTGCTACATCCAGTCATCCACTGTAAAGAAATAATCTGAGTTCGGTAAAGTCAACAAACATTGACAAACAATAATTACACGTTAAAGTGACCAACTTATTTATATAGATTGTATGTGACCGAGACACAATTTTCATTCATTCTATGGAATGCCCACATTTGTCAAGCCTCTGTACATACAATACACTTGTGACTTTTTTGTAATGACAATTTATTGATCAAGAATATATAAAATAAAATTAAAGCAAAGGCAAGACTATTTTATTTTTATCTATGTAACACTGCACGTAAAACAATTTTAAAAGCAGTGCAAAATACTACATATCGATATATAATGATCGGTTAGAGCAGGAGGACTATATTTTGAGAAAGACGAAGATCTCTAGAAGACAATTTGTAACAACAACGCATGGTTATTTGGATAACTTAAGGCTCAAAGGAACATGCAGCACTTAGATCTTTAGAAGAGTAGTTGGCACAACAATCTGAGTCTAACGATCTAGCACTAATTCAGGTGAGAAAGCAAACTTCATAAATGTTGTTCAAAAAGACGGTATTCATAAATAACTAAAAAAATAACACCAACAACTCAAATAAATACGAAGGTCGATTGATTCCGTTTATGAGAAAAAAAAATCTTTGGTACAATGATTTTTTTTTACAGGAATATAATATTTTTTAATAAAAGTCATCAACTACACATCAAAATACAAACGTTCATATGATTTTGTCAATCTTCCCTCTACATTTACTTGACCATCATGTATTTTTGGAAAAATAAAAGTTTAATTGGATACATAACATGTCCAAATTTACAAAAAAGCATGTTTGACAACTTGAAGAAGAAAAGGTAAAAAAGGTGAGGAAGTCCTTAAAAAAATATAACTTGAGACCTAAAAGTTCTTCTTCAATCAATAAAGAAACCAACACATTTTTTTCAGAATGGACGTAGGTGTTTCTTTTGCAAAAAGTGTTTAAGAAAAATAATTACAATGAATGAAGTTTGCATGAAATACTGACGGCACCAATTAATGATTACACATATAAAATTAATCTAAACCGTCTCTATATATATCTAAAAGCCATGACTCCATTGCGTAGAATAGAAATGGGGCTTTTTGAATTACGGGGAAACACCTAGTAGATAAAATAGGCATGATCATCACTGTGAAATAAGGGAAAGAAGAAATGGATAAAGGGGTTGTCGTGGTGTGGCATGAGAATGATAGGAGGAGGGGGGAGTTTGAGTTGACCTAGTGTAGAGAGAGTCAATAGAAAGTTTTGCTTAACCAATGAAAATAGAGAGCGATCTGAGCAGCTAATTATAGCAAAATCAATACCGGTTTTGCACGGAAACAGACTCGAACACTCACACACATAATAGAGGAGTAGAGAAGAATCGAAGAAAATAACAGAGTGACAATACCTGGTAATAGTAGTAGATACCAGATTGCCGACCTCATCTTTTTTTAATCACACCCATATGGAATTTCCCTTTATCAATCCTATTTCACTTACAAAGAAGAAAATACACAAGAAACACCACCTTCCACAAACCGTCAATAGGAAAAAAAAATTGCAGAACAAGATAATCCACAAAGAAAAATGATCAGAGAATCTGTAGTCTTTTTGATACTGGGGCAATATACTAATAGAACAGCGGCATCTACGAAAATACCAAAATAGATAGTTTGAAGTTTCGATGTATATACCAACGCACCAGCCCATCCGCAGTAGTCATAAATTGAGACGGCTTTCCAGTAATCATCGAAGATGACTTGACGGAAACTTTTTTGCGTGCTTCTTTATACCTCATTTGGGATTGACCGGCACCTCGACCCCGCGGCCATAATGGAATGGAACTCATCGAAGCCGATGAGGTCATCGCCGTTGAGATCAACACATCGATCACCTTCATGCATCACACCACGGTAGCTGCTCCCTGATTCATGCCAGTCCTGGTCTGTAAATTGCCCCTCTTGGTCGAGGTGGAAAAAGGAGAACGCCTCTGGCAGGACCTCGGCCTTGTCCTCAGTCCCACAAAGTGCATGTTCAGTTACACAAACTCCTCAAAACCAGTGAACCCATCATCGCCGAAACTAGGCTCTGCCATCATCTGCCTTAGATTCTTGTCTGACGGGTATCCCCTGAGCTCACGAAGACATCCGCAAGCTCCTCTGCAAAGATCTCGCTGTCCCCATTGGTGTAGAACTTGCGGAACACGCGCTTCAGCTCCGCCACAAAGGAGGATGGGGGATAGGCCAGATAGACGACAAGAACATCGGCGCTGTCTTGGGAAGAGGTTGACGCGTTAGCTAAGGTTTCAGAGGATTGAAAAGGTGATCGGTGCCGGTCTCGGCCGAGTGCCTTGCAGCAAAAGAAACACTTGAGGCTCGCCATCAGAGGTGGAATTTCAGAAGTCGACAGTTGTGGTGGATGGTGGAAGCCCTCTGGAAGCCTAGCGGCAACTTGGCAGGAAAAAATAACATTGAGAAGAATCTAGAGTTCACCAATCGACCCCTCAAACTGAAGAGTGTAAATATTGCAAATCAATCCAATGATGATTTTTTCACATAGATCTAAGGACTGTTTTATAATTTAGAAAAATGGTGAGAAAATTACAAGGAAAACCCCAAACGGGCTTTCCTATATAGTATAGATTAGTATGTACGTATAATATGTAAATATATGTGTCTCATATATGTAGGTTAATTAGTTTTTTTCTAAATAACATGTAAATATATGTAGGTTAATTAGTTATTATGTGATAATATCGCATTGGGTGTTAGATAATCCGCTTCGAATAAGTCTCTTTTAGGTCCAAATGTGACCATGCAGTTCAATTGTCAGTGAGGTAGTAACTTGGGTGGTTAAGAGGTCGGCTCCTCGATGAAGGGACCCGGGTTCGAACACATCTCCTCGGAAATGGATTTGTCCCATCGCGTAGGCCGGTACACTGTGCGATTTAAATGTGCTCCCCATTGTGTGGGTAGGCGGGGGGGACCAAGGGTTTACGATGCGGGTCTCTCTTAATCGCGGCCCGTCCACGGAGGTGGTTCCCACGTATCTATAAAAAAACCATATTGAGAAAATTAAATCGCAAAAAGAAGTTGGACCCGTATTTGACAATAATTTTATATGAAAAAATATTTATCTGATTACATGTTCATGAAAAAATTCTATGAAAAGAAATTTGATTTGGCTCAGTTCCCGGTATATAATAAGAAGTCAGAGTTTGTTGTATGATCTTGGCATATAACAACACCTATAGCGTGTTGTGTGACTATGGTCTTTTACAACATGTAGCTAGTACAATAGGTGATATCATGTTGTGTTATAATAGTATATTACAATGGTTTAGTTTACATTGTGAATTGGTGATCTATTACAATGATTTGTTATGTGTGGATATTACAACAAGTCACAATATGTTGTGTAATTATAATATATAACAATAGGTTGGAGTCTGTTGTCTCATGTTGGGATATAACAATGAGTTTTAATATGTTGTATTATCGTGGTCTATTACAACATTTGCCAAATACAACATATAAAGGCATGTTGTGTAATTACAATATATTACAACGGGTCAGTCTCTGTTGTGTAATGATGATCTATTACAACATGTTATCATGTGTGACTATTAAAACGGGTCACAATATGTTGTGTAATTAACGTCTTTTACAACGACGTTGAATATGTTGTAATACCATAGCCTATTACAACACTTTAGCACTTGTTGTAGTATCCCATGAATACTACAATGGGTTTGGCATGTTGTAAATGACTTGTGTTGTATAAAATATACAATATACAACACGAAAAAAGGCCTGTTGTAATAAGTTTGCTAACTACAACACAAACATCAGAATTGTTGTCTATCTCCCGTTGTAAAAAGCATTTTCTATAGTAGTGTATCACATAGTGATGATATGAATCTGGAACCCAAATCAATTAGAATGAGAAACCTTAACCCTAATAATGGGAAGGATGTATTTCTCTTATATCACATAGTGATGATATGAATCTGAAACCTTAATAGATTAGAATGGGAAACCCTAACCCTAACACTACTAAAGAAATGGCTTATAATGTCACATTTACAGGCATCGGTTGTATATAAGAAACTGACGCCTAAAGTGTACAATGTCGGCTAAATACAAAAACTGACATCTATAAGTGAAGAGCGGCTAAACACGGGTATCGCTTTTAATTTAGTGTCAGTTCCTTAATAAGGAAATGACGCCTAAAATCGACCGCCAAATACAAATTTCCAGTGAAAAAAATATTCCTTCAAAATTTAACATAAGGCGTCAGTTATTAGCTAAAAAACCGACAACTAAATATTTTTCGTGAGATAGAAATTAGGCACATTTTTTTCGTCGGTTGACTTGAAATAACTGACGCCAATGTATTTTCACGCGCTGTCCGTGAAAAACCTTTTACACCCCAATGGCATCAATTTTCTATGGAAACCGACGACTATTGTTATTAGCACCAGTTTTTTTAATAACTGACGTTGATGGTTAACTTAATAGCATACGCACGAAGCTGACTCTTCCCCTTTCTCTATTTCATCCCCACGAGAATAGGTCTGGAGATTCCTTATGCACCGCCGCCCACCGCTGCTCCGTGCTCGCGCCGCTGCGCCGCTCCCTTCTGCTCTGTGGATGTCGCCGCCACTGCCCTCTCCCTGCTCACCGCCAGCTGTTGTTCCCTGTTGTGCTCACCGTCTCTATGCTCTCCATCGGCCTTTCCTTTCTCGCCGGCTCCCTGCTCGCTGTCGCCTTCTCCTTGCTCTCCGTCGTCATCACGGTGCTCGCCAACTCCTTACACGCCACCATTGTCTCCCAGTTGTCCTCGTCCGCCTGCTCCCTGCCCGTCTACCTCTGTCTGCTCCCTACCCTCCGCCGCCCAAGGTCAACCCCCCTGCTAAGTGATGGACTTTGTCCTAAGTTGTTGATTTCGATCAGCTGATTAGTATTTACTTATCTACTTATTTGTATTTACTTATCTACTTATTTGTATCTACTTATATATTTATTTGTATTTACTTAAATACTGATTTGTATTTAGTTATCTACTCATTCGTTCATCTAATGATTTTGTAATCATCATATTATTTAAATTTAGAGCTTTGCATTTGTTCATCTACTTTTTAAAATTATTTAATCATCTACTGATTTATATTTGTCTATCAATTGAGCTGTACTTTTTTATCTATTGCTTTGAATTTGTTTATATTTATTATTTATTTATCTAATGCTTTGAGTTTACTTATTTAGATGTTGCTATTGTAAATCAACCGAGGATATGAACAAATCTTGTTCTTGCATATATTTGTGCTTCTAATCCTCATGCTTGACCTAATTCAGTAAATTTTGATGCATGTTGAAATAAGATTTAAACTTATCCATTCTAGCATCCTAATTTGATTTGATTATGTGCTTTGAACCTTGAAACATGCGTGTTAAAGATACATTGATGTCTCAAACTTAACTCACATGTGGGTCTTCTATTTCTAAAATGATTATGTGACCCATTATGTATGTTGATATATGAAGCTCCAGTTAAAACTTAAAGATTGACCCCTAATTAATACATTATAATAGAATTGAATCGTGCATTTGTGTTGTTGTAGGTGTTATTGACTTGTTGTTGATTTGCATATATTTCTTCTTCAGCCTTCAAGTGAGGTATAATATTCTCACTCTCCCATTGTTCCATTAGGCTCCATTTTGATTCAAATCTTTGATATATGGAATCATGGTTTATATATATCATGGTTTACTAGTGAGATTAGGTGTTCAAGAATGGGATAGGTGGTACACATTTATTATATATAACACTGATAACACATGTATTTGTTGGCCTAGAAACCCGTTCAAGATTTACTCATTTGGAGTAAATCTTGGATAGTCCCATGTTTGGGACTGTTCTTGAACACCTAATCTCACTTAGGATGTAAGTGTACCATTAATTAATATAAGACCTTAAACCCTAAAGTTTTAATCATGTATAAACTCTAATTTGTTAACCCTAGACCCTAATCTTGTTTTAATATATACTTGTTTTCTCTTTGATCATAGAATGGATAGATCATGGATGTCTATTCGCAATCACTACACCCCAGAGTTTATTTCTGGTCTTGATCAGTTTATTAGATTTGCTGAGGAACATAGGAAACAACCTGGAGATAGGTTCTACTATCCATGTAGGCATTGCGGTAACAACTTGAAAGTCAACATTGGTGATGAAATCAAAAGTCATGTCTTGTGCAACGGGATTGTACAAGGCTATACAGAATGGAACTTATATGGAGAAATTTCAAACCTAAAACTAGTGGATGTCGATAGCAATGCTTGTGTGGAAGAAGTTATTGCCTCCGATGACGTAGATGTGAACGAACCAGTTCAAGTAGACAGCGTTGATGCGATGCTGGATAGTTGTGGAGTAGAGCACATTGAAACTGATCTACCTCCCATGTTTAGAAACACTGTGCATGATGCTGAGATACCATTATACACAGGTTGTACTAAGTTTATGAAGCTTAGCACTGTGTTGAGATTGTATAAGCTGAAAACTAACAATAGATGGAGCGACAAAAGCTTCATGCCATTGTTGTCTTTGTTGAATGAAATACTTCTTGAAGGAAACGAGCTGCCAATCTCAACATACCAGGTATAGAAATTGTTGTGTCCAATGGGAATGGAGGCCAAGAAGATACATGCATGCCCAAATGATTGTGTATTATTTCAAAAGGACTGTGTGGATTTGAAAGATTGTCCAAAATGTGGTGTATCACGGTATAAATTGACAACTTTGAGGGAGTCCAAAACTGGTTCTCCTTCCAAGATGATGTGGTATCTACGTATAGTATCACAGTTTCAACGCTTGTTTGCCAATCCGATAGATGTGAAGAATTTTAGGTGGCATGCAGATGTTAAGAAAAATAACGATGGGATCCTACGACATGCGTCTGATTCCCCACAGTGGAAGAAGATTGTTCTATTGTACCCTAAATTTGGTGAAGAAGTCAGGAATCTAAGACTTGGGCTTTGTACAAATGGGATGAATCCATACGAGATATTGAATAGCCAACATAGCACTTGTCCAGTCATGCTTGTTATATACAATCTTCCTCCCTGGCTATGTACAAAAAATAAGTATGTTATGGTGTCGTTGTTGATATCGGGCCCTAAACAACCCACAAATGATATCGATGTTTATCTTGAACCACTGATTGATGACATAAAGAAACTCTAGGGTGAAGGTGTGATGACCTATGATGCTTCACAAAGAGAGACATCTCATTTGCACACTATGTTGTTTTGCACTATTAATGACTTTCCAGCATATGGGAGTTTGTCTGGATATAGTGTCAAAGGAGCTAAAGTGTGCCATGTATGTGAAGAGAACAGTGATTCGACAAGACTAAAATATGGTGGCAAGACTGTATATCTTGATCATCGAAGGTTTCTTCCAAAATTCCATCTGTATCATAGGAAGCCCAAAGCATTCAATGGATGGAATGAGGAATGGAGTGCACCTAAACCTATACTAGGGGAGGTTGTTTATGAATGAGTAAAAGACTTTATCAATGAATTTGGTAAGAGATCACTATGTACTATGGCCACGCAAAGTGAAAAATCTTTATTCAAGAAGAAGTCAATATTTTGGGATCTTCCTTATTGGAGTTCTTTGACAGTCAGGCATTGTATCGATGTCATGCACGTTGAGAAAAATGTTTGTGATAGCGTCATTAGTACTCTGTTGAATATACCAGGTAAGACTAAAGATGGGATAAAATCCAGAATCGACCTACATGAAATGGGAATAAGGTCAGAATTTACAGAATTATGTGAAATGGGAAATCAGAGAACATACTTACCTCCCACTTGTTACACGTTGTCTAGAAAGGAGAAGAAAACTTTTTCTGAATGCTTGGTAAATGTTAATGTGCCACAGGGTTACTCATCCAACATCCGTAGATTGGTATCAATGAAAGATATGAAGTTGATAGGTCTTAAATCTCATGATTGTCACACTCTAATGCAACAAATATTGCCTGTGGCAATTCTATATATATTGCTGAAGCATGTAAGGTTTTCAATCACCAGACTTTGTTTCTTTTTCAACAGTTTGTGCAGCAAAGTTATTGACCCTAATACTCTCGATAATTTTCAAAGAGAAGTGGTTGTTACCCTATGTCAGCTTTAAATATATTTCCCTCCTTCGTTTTTGATAGCATGGTACATCTTGTTGTCCACTTGACTAGGGAAGTGAAAATGTTGGGACCAGTTTTCTTGCATTAGATGTATCCCTTTGAACGGTACATGAGCATTTTTAAAAGTGATGTCAAAAACCGTTATCAGCTTGAAGGTAGTATTATTGAGGGTTATGTGGCGAGGGAGGTTATGGATTTTTGCAATGACTTTCTGAGTGGTAATGACACTCTTGGTAATGACAAGAATATTGAGGAGCAATTTGGTAAAGGAATTTTGGGATCACGGGTGAAAGTAATCAGCTGTGAGCAGTTGGAACAAGGTCACTTGTATATTTCACACAACATGGATGAAGTGAGTGTTTATATCGAGGAACATACCAATTTCATCAAGAGACAATATCCTCGAGCCAATGCAATGTGGCTTGCTAGAGAGCATAACAAGACATTTATTAAGTGGTTTGAAGATAAAGTCTTACATCAACTATCTCAAACACCAGATGATATTATTGAAACTATCAAATGCCTCACCTTTAAACCAAAATTGAATCTTATGTCTTATGAAGGGTATGACATTAATGGATTCACATATTACACAAAGCGCAAAGATGATATAAGTGTCGTCCAAAATAGTGGGGTCACCCTTCAAGCGTCGACTATGTTTTTTGCAAGTGCAAAGGATAAGAGTCCACGTGAAGCTAAAATGTCATATTACAGTGTCATTGAAAACATACGGGTGTTTGAGTACATAGATTTCAGAATTCCGCTCTTCAAATGTAATTGGGTTGAAAACACCAAAGGAGTTATAGTGGATGAATTGGGTTTCACTTTAGTGAACTTTGAAAAGATTGGCGAAAAGGGTGAACCATTCATATTGGCATCACAGGAGAAACAAGTATTTTATATTGATGATCCTGCAAATGATAAATGTTTAGTTATTCTTCATCGTAAAAGATAGTTCATTGAAGATCCTATAGATGAAGACGAGTACTATGGTAAGTATGATGACTCCAGTCCATTCTCAGTTGGGTTGCCAACACCACAAAATATTGAAGCTAACGATGACTTGTATGTGCACGGAGATCACAATGAAGGATTGTTAATTGATAAACAATCTCAATATTAGAGGCATGCATGTTTATATTTTTTTATATGTTTCATTTTTCAATGTTTCATTTGTATATGTGAACTATAGAATGATTCATTATCTTATAGTTATGTCAAATGCTAAATGCTTGATTTTTTAATGAAATTTTCAAATGGCTGAGAATGGACATGATGACCATGATGTCCATGGTGAGCATGGTGAGGATACCAATGTGCTGCCTCATAATGTAAGTTTTAAAAATATATCATATATTTTTATCTTTATGTCCATTTATAGTTATATCATGTAAGTGTGTTTATTTTGTCAAATTTTAGGTTGATGATGCACATGTACCCTCTGAAGCACTTGAGGCACTTGATGAGTAGTACCAAAAAGTTTATAAGAGAAGGGGCATCACTATTATGAAGAAGTTAACAGCGCTAAGGGTAATGGACCCAAACTGGTTGTGGATTTTGATAATGCAGGAAATGCAATTGGAGTGAACCGTAATTCGTTTGTTTCATATCTTGGGTTTGTTACTCGTAGCCATTGTGGTTGTATGATAGATTCTTGGCATATAGTTCCTAAGGCGAAGAAAGACTTAATATGGAAGGAATTATGCGTGAGTTATTATTATTTGCAATTCTATTTTGTAGATTACTAATTTTTTGTATACTAGTTAATAGCGATTCTATTTTGTAGAGTATATTTACATTGGATGAAAAGTTGAATTGTAAATACGTGATGCAACGATGTGGGAGGGTCCTAAGGAACTCTATGACAAATCTCACCTCAGAATACATAAAAGATGGTGAAAAGAGGAAGAATTCAGCAACTAAACAGTGGAACTTCTTGGACCCATAAGAATGGTACGCGTTTGTTGCTTCAAGAAAAACTGATGAATTCTAGTATTAGACGTTACAGCCAAATTAATTAATATACATTGTATTCACCTATTAAATATTAACCTTTAGGGTTACTAACCAAATCAATGTGCATACTAACTAGGCTATCAGTGAGGCACAAACAGCAAGGCATGCACTGAATGTGCATGACCACACAATGGGTCCAAAGGGCTATGCAAGCATTTTCCAAAGACTATAGGCTGAGTCTACTACGCATTCTGCTACTACTGAGGAGTCCTCTAATATAGGTACCACACCTATGCCTCGTCATGATGTCTGGATAGTTGGTAGGAAAAACAAGAAGGGAGAAATAGCAAAGCCCGCAACTACTGAGGTTACTACAAAAATGGTAAAATACAACTCTTAGAGAAATTGTTCGAATATTGATTATTTGTGGTGTTTACTTACTTACCAATTCCTATTGATGAAGATTAGCGGGAGCTGCACGAGCTGAGGAAACAAGGCAAGTTCATCCCTGAGGGCACAAGGGAGGAATTGGCAGTTGCTCTGGTTAACCCAGAGCATCTTGGATGTGTTAGGGATGCATGCGCTGGTGTGGGCATCGCCATCCCAGCGTAAACGTGTCCCAAAAGCGGGAATTTCATAAGAAGAGGTAACCTTTTTTTTTTAGAATGTTACTATAAAAGGGAATTCAATAATCAGAAGCTAACATTTCTTTTATCCATGTATAGGTAGATAAGATAGTTGATAGGAGAGTCGATGAAGTAGTTGATAAGAGAGTCAAGGAAGCAATTGATAAGACACTTCATGAAGCAATGAGCAAGTGCCAGGCATCTCTGACTGCCACTTAGACAGTACCTATGGCGTCCCGCTCTACTCCTACTGTAGAGGTTGGGAGTAATCTTATAGACCCACCACCTAAAACATACGTTGTAAGTATTTTTTTGACATAGTAGCTAGTCTTTTCAAGATGATATGTTTTCAAGATGCTATGTATATATGTATATATCATTCTTTACGTAAATTTGTAGGGGTTGAAGCCATGCCATCTAAAAAGTAAAGAATATGTCGTTGCAGAGGCGTCAACTTACACATCCTTTCTAGGGGAAATGTTTCATGGGTCTCCATTACCAGATGGTTGTGTTCGTGTGAGCCCGCTATGTATATTCCCCAATTGGATAGATCTTCCATTGCCATATGCCAACCCAGATTGTGAAATGCTTGGTGAGACAAAAGGCGGAGTGATATTGTGGCCGAAAGAGGATGTCGTCTATACTGAATTGTATGGTAAATTTACATTACGTTAAATTTTTACTGTGTATATATGAGGTCAATTGATCTGAAATTATGTATACAGGTTAAAAGGAAGACACCCAGAGCATCTAAGCCTCCACCTCCACCTCCTACATTACCAAGTTGGGTTCCGCAGGACCTACCTGTCCCGTTAGGTCCTAATTGTAGGGGTATGGTAGTATGGTTAGGCGAACATGATATAAATTGCCCTATAAATGTTTCTATAGATGCAGATGTTGTAGGGAAATCATACAAAAACAAACTATTTATACATGATATTTTGGAGTTGTTTCACTAAGATTGGCTGAATGCATCTGTGATAGAGCTATGGATAAGGTGAGATCTTATTTATACATCCATATACCTTGTGTAGGATTTAGTGATCTGGTTCTTATATATTAATGCATACGGAATTCATGTTTTGCAGCTACTTAGACAAGATATGTACAGATTTTTCATTTGAACATGTAGGATTTTTGATTCCATCTTTGATTAGTCTAGTAGCTAAAGACCCTTCATCAGTTCAACATTACTGATGTGATGCTTTTACAAATTTTGGTCAAAATAAGAAGACGGTGATAATATCTCCATTCAATGTGGAGTAAGTTTACTTTGCTTATAATTTGTACTTAAGAAAATTACATTTTTATTGTGGATTTTGAGTTATTAATTTTTAACTTTTTTACCTCTAGGGGTACGCATTGGGAGTTACTAGTTATTGTCGCTGGGACGTTCACTGTCTATTATCTAGATCCTAAGGGGATTAAATTGAATACAACACATGGACACACAATGAAAATGTCATTATTCCGGTGAGAAATATTTCATTTTTATATTCGTTAACATATGTTATTAGATTACTATTTAATTATGCAATTCATTGTGTTACATTGACATGTAGGGGTTTACATGAGTTCAAAAAGGTTGGAGGAAAGGTCGCCAAGAAAAAAAACTAGCCAATAATTTGGGAGAATGTTGAAGTAAGTTCCCGACTCCAATGTATATAGTATTTATGTGAACTGTGCTTAGTTGTATTTTTTAATATTTTTCATATTTCAATTTATAGTGTGCTACACAAGACAACGGTTGCGCATGTGCATACTATGTGATGTGATTTATGCACATAATTATAAAACATGTCGCAGTGGACATCGATACCATACATGAGGTATTATATATAGTCTCATTAGATAATATGAAATATATCAATCTTATTTATATATTATTAATTATATATATACATCATTCTCTTTGTAGGTGATTAAAACTGACCCCACTACAGGTAAGGCCTTATCGTATGTACATGCTCCCTATACGATAGAAGAATTAAATGATGTAAGAGAAGAATGGGCAAAAGTCATACAAGTAGTGGGGGTTTTAAAATATAATTGGGATGTTGATAGCGATACTGACTAAAGAATGTTTATACATGTGTGAATGTGAAAATGAATGGAACTCAAAGTTGCTACACGAATGTTTCTACATGTGTATGAATGTTTCTACACGTGTGAATGTGAAAATGAAAGGAACTGTAGGTTGCTATATGAATGTTTCTACATGTGTCTGAATGTTTCTACATGTGTGAATGTGAAAATTTAATGGAACTGCAAGTTGCTAAATGTGTGAAAATGAATCTTGTTAATTTTGCAGGTTTGTGGCCTTTTGTTGGATGATATCAATGGATGTCATAAAGCTACAGTTCAGAACTGAACTGTAGGTTTCTGCATCATGCTGACTAGCCACAGCAAGCCTACAAACCTCCAAAAAAAAAGCAAAACATAGGCGACGGTTATTGGTAGAAAACCGACAACAAAGGCCTACAACGTCGTTTATTTCTCAAAAATTGACAACAAAGGCTATAGGCGTCGGTTATCAGTAGGGAAATCGAGACCAATACCCTTGGCACCACCCACCAGTAGGGGCTCTATAGGCGTCAGTTATTACTAAGAAACTGACGCCAATGGTGTCCTAGATGGCGCCCTTTTTGTGGCGCGAAGGGTTTGGGCGTAACTTTCCCTACTAATAACCGACGCCTATAGTGCCCCTGTTGGTGCTCTTTTTGTGGTGCGAAGGGTTCTGGCGTCAGTTTTCCCACTAATAACCGACGCCTATAGTGCCCCTGCTGGTGTGTTTTGGGTGGCGTTAAGGGTTCGGGCGTCGGTTTTCAAACCGACGCCTAAGAATTCACCTTTTAGCGTCGCCCACGTATGTGTCACTTTTTACCCTCGCCAAAAGCCTTAAATAACTGACACCAAAGGTCGATTTTGTACTAGTGTAATAAGGGGAAGGTTGTATTTCTCTTGTATTGCATGGTGATGTTATGTACTCATAGTGTTTTTATCATGAAGTTCTAACCATGTAGGAATCATGAGATGATGAGCATAGCCAGGTATGAGCTATGATGTTTCATATAATATAGATTTAAATGGGCCTTGTAAGTCATGTTAAATACTTGTACAACAAGTATATTGCTTATAGGGTCTGATGACCTAAAGAGATAGTTATTTCTTGGTAAGATCTGATAAGATGTTTTAATGGTCCTTGTGAGTCATATGAAATACTTGTGCAACAAGTATAATGTATACTTTGGTCCGAGGACCTAGAGGAAATAGTTATCTGATGAGATGTGACAATGTTTAGTGATGAACTAAGGGTTTGAATACCAGTATATAGTAATAATGATGAAGATAATGCTAAGGGAGAAGAATCCCTAGTAATGTGATAAGAGACTGAGATCCCGAGTGTATACATTCAATGTGTTCCAAAGATCATGAAAGTACTTGATCAACATATTACACCTTTCTTTGTAGCATCTATTATAATTCATGTTTGTAACTTGGTTGATGCAAAAAGATACTATAATGCACCTAATTAATCGGGTAGAATCTCATCATGTAGTTTCCCTGACCACAGATCCATTTAGTGTCAGAATTTACTGAATGGTGAAACGAGTTTAACTCGGAGAGCATATTTTTTAATATGCGGGGGTGAATGACGACATATATCCTTACGTCCTAATGAAGAATTGATGTAGCACCTTCCTTAATTATTTTATATCTGGATTGATATTTGAATCTCCCGACTAATTGAGGAATTGATGTGTAAATTCTTCTTCATAAATTAATAACAGGATTAATATGTGAATCTCCCGACCAAATGAGGAATTGATGTATAATCTTCCTTATCATTATAATTTGGGGATGGATAATTGAAATCTCCCTAAAGAGAATGCATGTTGCGGCTGTAGCTCTATAGCGAAGATACCAGTATACCCTGGTAAGCTAATTGCAGATGACACAAGATGTCCTTCCAGTAGTCTCAAACTGACTGAGATGGGTGAGGTCTTGGCAGCCGGCTCTTCCATTGACCTTGTATGTACCATTGCTTTACGTAGTTGTGGTCGGTTGGAGCATGAGCGGTATACCTCATCTCCTCAGGGCATAAGTGTGATTGTAAATATGTAATCAGATATGTAGTGTATTTGCTTAAGGATCGATTACAGAAAAGATTGGTTGATGTACACTTCTTTTTTATATCTTAAATGGATAGATGTTATACATGTTCTTCATATTCCTTATAAAGTGAATAGATGATTTATTTCTCTATCATAGATAGTTGCATTACTTTACAAGATGAGATTGCTCTGTTATGCTTATAACAGTGACTAATGTTGCTTATTAATATAAAAGAATCTCTGGTCAGTTTTATACTATTTACCTATGATAATAATATTGTTGGCGGAGAGTTATATCTCTTGCTGGGACAATTCTCTCATCCTATGGGATCAATAGTTTTTTTTAGGTGGACGTGCACGAGGAGGTAGAGACTGTTCTGTAGAAGGAGGACAACAACTGTAGGGGCAATAGTAATAGTTCAGGTTGAGTGTACTATATGTCATGTCTTGTAAATAGAAGTCCTATGTGTTGTATCTGTACTCTCAGGTCCTTGGAATTAGAACGTGATGTTTTACAAATAATCTGAGATTTTGTCTTGATTGCCTCAAGGTTTGATGTTTCTTATATATAGGTTTTGGCAAAGAAACTATTATATGTTATCCTTGAGATGAGATGGTATAATATATGTACAATGTTAACCATGATGTATATAAAGTTTTGGTTCTTCCTTTAAGAGTTTCTTGGAAATAGATCTCTTTGCAAAATGGTTTTAATTTTTAGTGATTTCGTTAATCTTCTGCTTATGGTTATTCCTCAATCATTTACTGGTGACGGCTTGATTTGATGTCGGTCGTCACAAAGTTTTGGTATCAGATCTTAAGGTTCGCTGACTCAATAGAGACATAGGACTAAGGTGTTGAGTCTATTCTAGTGTCCTCTAGTATATCTTATAGTGAATTCTACTAATTTAGAAAAAAGGGTAAAGCTTAAAGATGTCTAGAGAATATGAGGAATATGTTGTTGAGAGAAATGTTGTTACACCAGGAGAAGGTGCAAGGGATCAGGCGAGAGAAGAACGACTGCATAAGAATCCCCAGGATGATCCAGCCATGATAGAGAACCCTACTTTTAATGCTCTCTTTGGACATGTTATGACAAAATTGACGCGTACAGAGGATCAGATACTAGCAATACAACCTAGATTACCAGTCCCCAATGATGAAATTTTGGGCTCTAGAATGATTTCTGATCAACCTAATTTTGTTGGAGTAGAAGAAAATGTCAAAAAAGATTAAGATACGACAAGGGATCACTGTCTACTACAAGTGTAGGAAAGAAGGACATTTGATAATGAAATGTTGAGTAAAGGATAATGAGGTAGAAATTTAAAACAATATCTATCCAAACTCGGGAATAGATGCCTAGTAGCTGTAAAAGGGGAATTTTTTGTTCCATCAATGCAACAAACACCTAGGGCACCAAGGTTGTGGCTACCAAGAGAAGGGCAAAGGACCTAATGTTCCACCAATTAAAACTCTTCATTTAGCTTCTACATTGGTAATAAGGCCGAAAAGATCAGGGAGTCCGTATAAGACATGTTTTAGATGTGGACAGGTTGGGCATATTAGATCTTTTTATCCAAAAAGAAAGGAGGGAATGACCCAACCATTGAGGCAGAGTCAACAAGGCTCTCAAAGGCAACAGTTTTGTAGTAGCACACGAGGATGGGGACACACGTCCCAAGTAGGTCCATCAGTACTAAACAATAGAGCATGACGTTGGAAATAGGCAACAACCAGATTCTATGCAATGAATCAGCCGGAGGTAGTAATTGATCCACGAGTCGAGCTAGGTCAGATCAAATTTTTTCATTCTGATATGTCTGAAAAACCACTAGAGGGGGGGTGAATAGGTTTTTATGATATTTTTAACAATAATTCAACAAAATTAATCAACCACAAAAATATTGGACAAGGGGACAAAGATTTTGAGTGGTTCCAACCTTAGCAAATACTAAGTCAGTCAATCCACTACCCGATTGCTTACCCAACCGGGATTTTGAAAGAATCAAATTTTATTACCTCGCAAGGACTTTACATAAAATTACAATTCTTTCACCAAACCCTTCGGACAGCCTTCACCTAGAAGTAAATGCACCAACCTTGAAGCATCCTTCTTGAAGTAACTTCAAGCTCCCCCTTGAAGTAGCCTTCCTCTTGAAGTAGCTTCCCATTGCAACAGCCTTCTTGAAGTAGTCCGAAGTCTACCTTCCCCACCGAGAAAACCTTCTCCAATCCACAGCCTCCAACCCTAGGAGTAGCAAGGAGAATACAAAGGATAAAAGGAACAAGAAGGAAAAATAGAAATTACAATTACCACTTTAAGCACAAGGCTTGATTTTCCTATATCGAGCATATTGATCTCCTAGCCAATGAGTAGTTAAGTGTAGGTTTAGTGGATAGGAGATACTAGCCTATAGGAAACGAATTTGGAGCAAGAAAAAGAATAACCAATGCTAGTGTTACTCAAATGCTCAAAACAGATTGCCAATTGCAAGTGTGTAAGCTCAAGTATAGCACAAGTGTTGCTCAAGTATATCCCAAGTGTGTTTTGGGTGTCCTATTGCTTGTCCTATTTATAGGAATGGCCTATGGATGCTTAAGGACGTTCTAGACACATTCTAGGGGGTTCTAAGTGCTTAACTAGCCGTTAGGTATCCACTAGTTGGTTTAACAACGGCTAGTTAATTAATTCTGAACAGTGCAGACAGTGGCATTCTCGGTCGAGGAATTGTCGACTGAGATCCCTGTCGGTCAAAGTTTTGTCGACCGAGGGACTCTCTGGAGTCAAGTATGTATAATGTTCATCTCCAACTGCCAACTACTTTGTCTGTTGTGTCTAACGGCTACTTGGATCTTTCTCAGTCGAGGAAATTGTCGACCCAGAGTGTCTCGGTCGAGGATTTTGTCGACCGAGATTAACCCTGTTTCAATGTTTCAAATTAAGTACCAAATGTTTGTGTGAGTGTGCAGTTGTGACACTATTGTAGGGGATGACCTATCTAAGTGTTGTGATTAGCTAGGGAAGATCTATACGCTTGATGTACATGATATCTAAGTACTTGTACATTATATATCTTGTACAAGTGTTTACATTTGATTACAATCATGACATTAAATCAAATTTATCATATAGATCTTCCAAGTATTTGTCATCCACCTAATTCCTGCAACACTCAAGTAGCACGTTAGATTTACAAGAATACAATGTTTGTTATCATCAAAACAAATGGATTATAATCATGTCCAATTTAGCCAACAATCTCCCCCTTTTTGAAGATGACAAACATTTCTTAAATATAAAATAAAGAAATAGAAATCATGTGAGTTTCATACCTGAAGTTTACCTTTTGTAGCCATTCTTGTTTTGCAAGTGAATGTTGGTCGTGATATTATGAAACTCATTTATGTTTTTGATTTTATATTATTTCTCCCCCTTTGTCATTTCAAAAGGATAACCAATATAATCATTTAGTATGACTCTTTATTTCTCCCCCTTAATTTTATGATATGCTCCCCCTTAAAGATATATTCAATCTTTAAAAAATGATGCATTGTCAAATTTAGCCATAATTGACTTTTCAATCATTTGCAAAGAATGTGACCCTTTTAGGTTCATTTTCTATATTACTCCCCCTTATTATTATGCTCTACTATAATATTCTTATGAAGCCATGGAAAAACATTTTTATTTGTAACAATTTGATGTTCATACAATTTATAAAGTGACCCATAAAGCATGACATACTGCTTTATAAAAAGATATCCATTACAATCATTATAAAGATATTCATTCCATTATAAGCATTACAAAGATATCTCGTAATCTCGGTCAAAATTTTTTGCTAACCGATGAAGTTGCTGTAAATAGAATTTTGAGCTAGTTTTTAATGCAAGTGAGAAACTAAATTTGTAGAGCATATATATATATCTTCTAGGGGAGTAATAATGCAATCATTGTCTAGGATATTTTGAGCAATTCTAAGGTCATAACTAGTTTAAGATTTGATTTTGACCTTTTATCAAAAATACATTATGAATCAAGATACTAAGGTTTAGTACAGTAAAATGATGTACAGATAAGCATTGTGTCAAGCTTATTTTAGGTCAACCTTGACTACGACCATAACGCCCCTTGGTCAAATTTGATTTCAACCAAGAGGCAATTCCTACAGATTTCCAATTTGAGCACTTATATGTGAAACATAATTTCTGCAAATTTTCAATTTAAAATGCATTTGTGACATGAAGTTTTATTGTTTAAGCAAAATGGCATCTTCATATGAGTTGAATCATAATGATCAAAAACAGTATTCATTCATGGTTTGTTATATATGGATCAAAGATAATTGTAGACAAACCAATGAAACATAATGATCATAACTCAATGATTATGATAGAACAGTAGAAGCATGTCCTCAATATAATGATCAGGATAGAAGCATGTAATT
>CAVNZW010000186.1:0-49000 GCA_963693085.1 Alisma plantago-aquatica
ACATAGGTATGATCAATAGGGACCTCATCAAACATGGGGTATAGAACATGTATTATTTCACCACGCAAGGATTTACCTCAAACATAGAAATCACTTATATCCGATTTGGTAAAATTAAGTTTTCATAAACTTAGCACATGAGTACAACACTTTCAAGAGTATTTTCATTTATCAAATAGGGTTTTTGAATTTCAAATCCGATCATGGCATCATCATCTTAATCAACTTTCATGATTTCAAATGAATTTTACTTTTCCCCATGCCTAAGCTACCCATTATCAAGATGTCATGTGATTAACAGTCAAGAGAGAAGAATCGCATGAGGAGATGAGAAGACTAACTAATCATCATATACTTGAGTGGCTTAGGTAGTCCTTAAAGAAGAGATGAGATGCTAGAAGACTCTTCAAACTTTAAGGAAAGGATTTTAGTCCTCCCTGGGTTCTTAAGACATGTTATGCCTTAAACATATATAGAGGCATGTGTGTATGGCTCTGATACCATTTGTCACGGAACTATTTGTTACCCTCCTCCTACCCCCACTGACTACAGAGTCAATGGCAGCATGGATTGGGCGCCCGTCCATAGAATGGCGCATAGTTTCACACAAGCAATATATATGAAAAGGCAATAACAAATTAAAGAGATGACAAGATACTAAACATGGAGATAAGAGATATGTACATGGTTAAATATCCAAATTAGCAACATGCATATTAGGTCACGTCAATGTCGTGTTTAGGTCATATAGTCATAATAGTGAACAAGATTGATACATAAGTCTTTTAGGTGATAAAAGCATGTAGAGTTATTGGTCTAGATCAAACATTACGATTTGGAGTTCATAACATCAACTTGGACATCAACTTAATGATCATTAGCATCAAAGTCCAAATTACACATATTGAACAGCCCATTTCACACACTACAGTCATCAAAAGGACTAAGCATGGTCAAGTTCGATTTGTATAGCACAAGATAGAATATGTTACTAACCAGGATCATTAAAGTCAAGTGGAATCAAGATATGATCATGTTGTAGCGTTTAACACCATTAAACATGTAAAAGAGATACATTTGATGCCATTTTTAAAATATTAGGAGCTACGAATGGAAATAGATTCTGAAACCAAGTTCATTGGATAGATCTTGTTGAGTAGATCAATTTTCATATATAACATGTCATATTTGGCCCAAGGAATTAGGATATCAATTTTTGAATATTTGGATCAGAACTGTAGAGAAACGAAGTTAGGGTGTCACATTTCATTTATTGCTTGATCTGGAGCGTCAAAAATCGATCGGATAGTGAGTCCCACCCGCTAACTTGTGCACTGAGAGTGGGATTTTTTAGTGATGTGGTGCTCCACGATTCGTCACCTTCTCCAATGCGCATGTTGTCGAACTTCTCACAAGCATGGTCCACCGCTAGCCCACTGTTGCGAGTCGCTCGCCATCACTACGGGTTGCCCACGTGCCATTGCACCTGTGCAATCATGCGCAAGGAAGAACGGTGGCACTAGCTATCGGTGCTCGTCGGAGCTCCTGGCAAGGGGGGAAAGGCGGGGAAAGAAAGGGTTAGAAGGGTTGTCCGTGCTCGATTGTCCCTCACAAAAACAATCATATGGTTAGAATGGCCAGAGGAGGCTTGGGGTAGGAATGTCCAAAAGGGCATGGCAGCGACGCCGCTGGGAAAGGAGAGGAAGAGCAAGGGTGGTTGGAGAGCTAGGGTTTGTGGAATGCAGCAAAAAGAGAGGAAATGAGCTCGGGCGGGAGTTTTATAGGCAGGAGTAGGGTTAAAACTTGAGTAGGGGGCAAGATTCATGGTATTGGAGGAGCTCAAATGGGGTAGGTGGAGGCCAGCGGCCTTCACGCCGGTGGTGGTACGGATGAAGGAGATAAAGTTTTGTTTGTTGGATTGAAGAGGTTGATCCATTGACACTTATCCAACAGTTTAGACTAGACCAACAAGGATCAACCTGATTGGTGCAAAAGCAAGAGTCACAGATAGCTGACTTGGCTCAAGGGCAAGGGGGAATATGGGTCGCGCGCCTAGAAATTTGGCCCAATTAGGGTCACAAATCAATAAAAATCACATAAAACACATGTAATTGACCCAAACTTCAACGGTCCATAACTTGGGATCTAGATGTCCGATTAAGGTAATTTTTTAACCGTTGGATTCGAAATTGAATTATCTACATCATGACATACATCTATTATCCAACAGAGTTCATTTGAATGGTTCAATTGAGGTTGCAAGTAGATGAAGTATAATGGGCATGACACTTAGTTCAAAACTCAAATTAAGGTCATATATGAGTATAAAGTGTTGTTTAATCAAAATTGATTCATCAATCAAGCATAAAGTGACTCAAATTCATCAAATTTGAGGTGATGGAGATTATTGGGTACGTTATGGCATCTAATGAGTCAAGATGTACATAAATTGGATAAGAGACAAAATCTAGGTTATCACAGTTACACATCTTCTTAATGATGTAATGCATATAGGAAAGGCACAACCTAAAACATATGCTAATACCAACAAGAAGATGGCTTCCAATATGCCATCAGAAGTGATGAAGAGGTCATTATTATCCTTCAGAATCATTCCATATAGACCCACAAGGAACCAAAGATAATACAAATAGAGTTTAGTTGATAAGAGATAATGTATATATCCATCACAAATCAAGGACAAGCCACAAGAAATGTCAAAATGATAGTACCACTGAGCGACCCTACCAACGAGAATCATGGGTAGTACATTGAATGTGTATAATAGTATTCTAACATGTTATTTGCCAGTGTGATCTAATCACGAAGACGGCTTCACTTATGTGTATGTGTGTGAACAACGTCCCAAGTATCAAGATAAGTATCTATCGTGGAGCAACGCAAGAGATGTTGCCATGAATTCCAAGATGAACACAAATGCTTCAAAATAATGAAGTGACTATCATTGGCTAAAATTATATTTTGTTTATTACCAAGACATCAAAATGGATTTCTACCCAGTCAAGAATTTAATATTCCTCTATAGGGTGTACAACTAATTGATATCATCATGGTTCTTGATATGGAACCACCTTCATAGAGTCATTAAGAAAGTACGACACATACATGTGACTTAAACCATGGCCATCATTCAGTCAAATGAATTTGTTAACCATGTATTATCTTGTTAAGGCTCCTTGTAAGATAAGCCTCTATATGGCCCAAATTGATAACGGGCCTTGAACATTGTGGAACATAATTTATTACCTATGTGGGATCACAACTATCATATATAACATTTTCATGACTTAACTTTTGTCCAACTCTTAAAGATAATTTTTCATCAATACAAAGTAGACGATTGATGTGATTAGTTGATTTAATTAAATCTTCAATAATTACCAATTATGATGGACCTAATGATTTATAGATGCCCATGTTAACTCAAATGTTCTTTTTTGTATCTTTTGTTGATCGATACAAAAATCAGAAGGATCTCACTAGCACACATGTTGCAGTACTCAATGTACCTGTCACTCATGAAAATAAAAATCAGATTGTAGAGATAATCTTGGGTTATATGCACTTGAGGTATTTTGCACGAACGTTGGTTAAGTTATCTTTGCTTATGAAGATCACACAAAGCCCTAAATTCATTTCAGAATAATTTGTGCTAAACTTTGAAAATTGTTGAAATGAAATGTTTTACCATGTGACACATTAAATACAACTCAGTCCCACTCTGACATTTCTCAGTCTTTCAGTTGTTAACAGAGTTACTACTCAATAAATTAATTTGATCTTCAGTATAGTTCTACAACTTTCATCTGGTGATGTATATATTGATATTTCAAGATCACCTAACTGATTTAGGTAATAATTTGACCCCATTACATGTTAACGGAGCACGGGCGTGATGGCATTAGTCTTGCATGAATATTCCTGCTATGCTTTATCTAAATTTTAGTTGGTTGGATGTTGCAATACTAGATATCAGTGTGACGACTACGACCGATGGTGGGATGCTGGGATTCCACCCGATGGTTGGAAAACAAAAAAGACAAACCTCAGCATCGTCACAGACAACATCTATCTTCCACCCTCGTCGGTACTGCAAACTGCGGTGTATACAAATGATAGCTCACCATTGGCATTTACGTATTCAGTGCATGACTTGCAGCTACCATCTCCCCGGTTTTATGGTATCTTGCACTTTGCAGAAGTGGAGGTGTTAAACTCAAACGATAGTAGGATATTCGACATTACTGGAGACTTAGAACAAAAAAGCGTCAAACCAAACTATGCGAGGGGTCTCAGCGTTCCCTCCAAAACACCGAAAGAGAAGGATGACTGGACAATAGCCTTTACTATTACTAAATCAGAGGGGTCAACACTGCCCCCCATTCTCAACGCCATGGAGTGGTTTGTTGTGATAAACAATACTCAACTGGAGACGGATGATACTGACGGTATGTCTCTGTGTACTTGTTTTTACGAACGATATCCGAGGTCATTCTTGATACAAGTTGCTGCAGTCCTTTGCCCTTTTCTGATTGATATGGAGTTTGTTTATTAATGCAGCATGTTTCCATATGTTGCAGTAGACGCGATCATGGAAATTAGAGCGAAGTATAGTATCAAAAGGAATTGGATGGGAGATCCTTGTGCTCCACCGGAATTTAAATGGAACGGTGTGACTTGTAAACCTGCAGATTCTGGCGGTCTCAGAATCATCGGGCTGTGAGTAAAATTATAATCACAATGACTAAATAGTTGACGAATAGTAATATTTACGAAAATTGGCCTATGCTAGGAACCTTTCCGGTGCTGGCTTGACCAAAGGAATAATTGATGCTTTCACCAAACTGACACAACTGCAGGACTTGTAAGTAATCCTTGGGAAGATATCGTTACGGACTAGGGTTGTATTAATACTATAGCAAGATGTCTTCTACTTTATGCGTGCTTAATTTCAGGGATCTGTCCAGAAACAGCTTAGAGGGGAAAATTCCTGAAGCATTGGATACATTGCAACATCTTAAGACATTGTAAGTGTAGAAAAAAACACAAAATAAGATCCAAACAGATTAATTAGCGTGATTTTGCGCACGTACTCGGTGCACTTGTAAAAGAAGTTCAACTGTAGAACATGTCCACGTTACAGGGACCTATCAGGAAACAAAATTAATGAATCTATTCCAAATGACCTCTTGGAAAAAGCAAGATCCGGGATCCTCTGTTTAAGGTAAACCGAATCCTAAAGCCGTCTTGACTTCTCCTAATCTTAAGGAATACACTAATTCCAGGAATACATGTTTATATATTGGTATTACAGAACAGAAACATGCATTGGTTGTGATACTTGTATTGACAAACAGACCGGGAGAACGGCGGGCCACAAGATAATTGCTATTTCTGTCCCACTTGCTTGTGTGATGGTTATTCTGTTTATCATATCAGCTGTTTGGATTATGAGAAGAAAGCAAGCAGGTATCTCTCACCTGGTTCCAACCCATCTCACGTAATTAGAAAATAATCTGACTAGATTGTTACTATAGCATCTAACAAGCAGTAATAGTTCTGATTTAATCCCGTTAGGAAACATGAATTGTTGGTCAATTCGAAGCAGTCCAAGAACGGGATCTTTCAAAGCACCATCCTTTCTCAACGGAAATAGGCAATTCAGCTATACTGACTTGGTAAGAATCACAAACAACTTTGAAAGAGAAATTGGTAAGGGAGGGTCAGGAGCTGTATACTATGGACTTTTGGAGAACCAATTTCAAGTGGCTGTAAAACTGCTCTCCCCAGTATCTGGTCGAGGACTCAAAGAATTCCAAACTGAGGCAAGTGATTTCAGTCCTCCAACTTGTGTCATAAAACTAGACTACAACTTGTTTCAGTGGTAGACTGAATTGCTTCATCTTTTTTACTTAATGCAGGCGAACTTTCTATGTAAGATCCATCACAGATACTTGGTTCCACTGGTTGGCTACTGCATTCAGGATGATCATTTGGCCATTGTCTGTGGGTACATGGCACAAGGGAATCTCATGGACCATTTGTCTGGTAAGTTTTGTTGGATCAAACATGTAATATTTGAGTAACACAAAGTTGTATGCCCACAACTCAGCCAAAGAAAAGTCCTTACCCACCAGGTTTTCTTTTGTCTGCTCGGATGCAAGATCTGCCACGACATTAGAGTTATACTGTGTCTATAGCTTTGTTCACTATCTTTCTCCCCTATTATAATCCGAAGTTGTGACTTGTGAGGCATCTTTAAGAGATCTAACCTGAACCGTCTTCCATGAATTGAAGGGTTGTACCCAATTTAGAAAACTGATTCGATAACCAAGAATAAATTTCAACATAACTTGTAAATTCTGTAATTCAAAGTACATTTTAGGAAAGACAATGAATTGTTTGTCACACGCCACAATAGATTAATAATTTTTTAAGAAGATTATCCAGTTCATACAATAATGATACAATTTAAGCAAGAATCGTGAAAGCAAAAAAAATGTTATCCATGCATGGAATAGGGAAAAGAATCAATGATTCCAAAGGATCGACTAGGTTACACACGAAAATTTGAGACCTTACTTCCGCACTAATGACGAGTGTAGATATCTACAATCACTCATGGAGAACCTATGTAAATCAAAGTGATCCTTCTCAATGGGTTGCAGGCAAGGGCTATGATACACGCATATACTCTTGGAAAGAGCGAATAAGAATCGCTGCAGAGGCTGCCCAAGGTTCGTTAACTACACACTTATCAAACAGATCATTCTCATCCAAATTCTTTTCCTTCAAGTAATTGAAACAGTGATCTAATTACTAATACAGGGTTGGAATACCTGCACAAAGGCTGCAAACCGGCTATAGTTCATAGAGATGTGAAGACGAGCAACATTCTTCTGAATCAGGATATGGAGGTTAGAATTGCAGATTTTGGGTTGTCAAAGTTTCAGAATGATGGCCACAGTCATGTGACCACTATTATTGCGGGAACACCCGGGTATATAGATCCGCAGTAAGTGATTTGACATTTGAGACTCCAATTTTCAACCTGCATAGTTTTCTAGACTTCAAGTCAGTTGTTTACGCTGCTCACCAAAATGATTATGTAAGCACAAAAGGTTTTTCAAAAGACCAACTATGTTATACAAAAATGTGAAATATATATTAGTAGGTACACTAGAATGAAATTCACTAGACAAATTTAATTTGAACACTAAAACATAACCCCGATAAATTAGCAAAATCAACAGGTCCTTGAAACACAAATTAAAAGCAATAGCAAAACACTTGATCAAAGTTTAAAATCTAGATTTTAAAACTTCAATTTATAACTAGCAATGGCAGCCCTGGGTTCAGTTTTTCAATTCGAAAATCACTTGCACTCAGGTCACTAACCTATAAACTATTCAGAAAATATACGCAAAAGTGATGGGAGGGGGTGGGAGGTGTAATCAGGCCATTGGATGAACCACTTAAACTAAAACTGAAATTGGAGTTCGCAAAGACAATCACTTCTCTGTTTCACTTTAAAATTAAGATAATAAAATATGAGTGGTCAATGATCAAAGTGAAGAGCATGTGTATCTAATTATCTATAAACTGATTTATAAGAATGACAAAAGCAATAACAAATCCGAAGAAAGATAATTTCATCACTAAAGCTAAACTCATACTCTGCACATTGAAGTGCAAACAAAGTTTGGATTAGCTTAGCTACAAATAAAGTCAGCAAACTCTGAAATATAAATTAATATAGCTGAGAATTTAACCCATACTCGGTTCGTGTGCTCATGGTCACATTATAATCATTTAGGCAATTTGACCTTACCTGATGAAATAATAATTTTTCTTTTATCAAGCCAGAAAAAAATATCCAAATTTTATATCAAATAAATGTTATGCATTAGATTAGCTGCCTACACTGACATGACAACTAGCCTTCCTAAGTTAATTGTCATATCCAAACAGATTTTTGTCATGGCATGTCATGTCATTATGTCAAGGGAGTCCGGTATTATCATCTCTAGGGCTGAGGGTGCAGATGAAGAATTATTTGTCGAGGTTTAGGGTGTGGCAATCACTTTCCACCTGTATATGCAAGGACAGACCACAGAGGCACAAGTCAATAATTGCCCTTCTGGCTGATAAACCAGTAGGATAGAGAAAAATGCTGAGGGAGTGATTCTGCAACCTGAGGTCTTGTTGTGGGAAAGTAAGGGATCATGGGGCTGTCTAGGAGATTAAGGAAGGGGGTGGATATGCTTCGCTAAAGATGCCATGCTACACCGCCAACACACCATGGCTCCCACCTCATGGCCATCTAAACATATCTTGTCCTTGTGCCACACCAAACCATATCCGCACATTATCACTCAAGGAAACCCATAGATTGGTAGATCGAGAGCTCTTCGTCAAGGACCACCTCTGCATGTCCAATTTGATGATGACTGTCAGCACAACAGATTCCCCTTCATCAAAAAGATGGTCAGCACGTTCAGTTCGGGGTGGCAGGCGGTGAAGAAAACCTCCTTTGCCAAAGAGATCCTTCCCGCATAATCTCTGAGATGAACGTCGATGAAGCACGACTAGACCAAGATTACAACGACGTATAATATGATCTTCATGTTGAATGGGGGGCAGCAATATTACCATTCAATTGGTGGAGAGTACCAGTGTTGTATCTTATGTCACAGCAGTGTATGCTAAGTGCCCCTCCGCAGCCAGAAGAGTGTTACGGTCATCCTTGGTTGAGCAGTCTAGTGGCATTGACGATCACAGTTGGGAGATTGCAGAGGATTTCAACTCTGTTAGATCTCCAGAGGAGAAGAGGGGGGAACAGCCTCCGGATCCTTAGGGGATGAGGCATTTCAATAACTTTATTCTGGATTATGATGTGACTGAGGTCCCTTTTGAGGGGAGCCGCTTTACATGGGGTTGACAAGCAGTACCACACCCAAACAACCTGGGAGAGATTAGATCGTGGACTTGTTAATTCTTCTTGGCTAGCTTTGCTCTCCTTCCGTGTATGCAACTCACTTAACAAGATGTATAGACTCGGACCATTTGCCCCATTCTGATTTCTATGGATGAACCCTGACAGCAAAATCAATCATGCCCTTTCTTCTTCGTGGATGTATGGTTATCTCACCCAACTTGTATGGGCACCATTTCTCAGGAATGGAATATGGATGGTTGGGATGAACTGTCTTTTAGGTTCTTCTCTAAGATGAAAAATATGAAACAGACCCTAAACATTTGGAACTGTTTGAATAATAAGTATTTATTCCCTTTATTTATTATTCTTTATTTCCCTATATATTCTCTGTGTATATGGAATCATAGTCACAAATTCGGTATTCGGGATACGTTCGATTGAGTTGAAAAGTTCAGAATTCGGCAATTATGCGGGAAAATTGGGTAAAAAGCAGTCAACGTACGGTAAAGGTACGGTCAACTATTCGTGAAAAAGTCGGGAAAAAATCAGAGGATATATACGCATACAGATGTATATATACATATGTTTTGCACATATATATGTACATATATATTGCATACATATATCTATAACTATTACTTATATATATACATATATTACATACATACACACACATATATATGCATGTACATACATAGACACATATATATACTCAAACTAGGTTAGAGTCTTAATCAGTTTAATACAGGAAAAGAACGTATAAAACGGGAAAAAACATTAAACGTGATTAATTTGCAAAAAATACGGGAATAATACGTAATATTCGGGAATTGGGATTTATTCGGGAGTTTCATACGTCTAGGGAAAAGTTCGCGTTTTAAACGTGACTTTTTTCAAAAAATCGGAGTATATTGTGACTATGTATGGGATTAGTCCCACATTGTGTAAACGGGTATTGCCACCACCCGTGTCCATTTATATAGGTGTGCCCTGTCAATACAAAGGTATCTCATTCCGCACATTACTTTTCCTGTTGTTAACGAGAGAAAGGAAGACGAACAACATTGGCGGTTGCAAGGTGCAGCTCTTGTGTGTGAGGGCAATAGCCGTCTCACTCTTTTTTATATATTAGGGTAAGGTACAAGGTGGTACAAAGGAGTAAAACCTAGAAAAACAATAAAACAACATGTATAATAAAAATAGTGACATGACGCAGATCGTCGGTTTCCGCCTCTGACGTTCTGTTGATACCATCGACATGGAAAATAGTGGCATGACGCAGATCCTCGGTTTCCGCCTCTGACGTTCTGTCGATACCATCGACATGGATGTCGATGGTATCGACGGACTGTTGTCCGATAGCTATGATAATCTCGATACCATCGACAAGGATGTCGATGGTATCTACAGAATGATGTTTGTCACTGTGACTATCTCGATACCATCGACCTCCTATCGATGGTATCGACCGGGAAGCAGGTTGTTTCACACTCCCCCTCAAGCTGGAGAGTACACATCGTGTATGCCCAGCTTGCCACATAATTTCTGAAAAGCTGTCGGACCCAAAGGCTTTGTCAAGATATCCGCCAGTTGATCTTCAGACTTGACATATGGCGTCACAATAGTGCCATCCTTGATTTGATCACGAATAAAATGGCAATCAACTTCTATATGCTTTGTACGCTCATGAAAGATAGGATTCCTAGCAATATGTATAGCAGACTGGTTGTCACACTTGAGCTCCATAGAAGGCATAATAGTGATTTTTAACTCAGAGAGAACGGATTTGACCCATTGTAGTTCACAACATGCATGGGCCATAGCACGGTATTCAGCCTCAGTACTGGATCTGGCTACCACATTCTGCTTTTTGCTTTTCCAAGTAATCAAATGGTCACCTAGGAAAGTACAATAGCCTGATGTAGATCTTCTATCAATATGATCACCAGCCCAATCTGCATCTGAGTACCCAGTGAGAGTCAAAGTAGATGGAGGCACCTTGGGTTTGGAATATGTGATCCCTTTACCTGGAGCACTCTTCAGATATCTCAGAATCCGACAAACTGCTGTCTAGTGTGACTGTCGTGGTGAGTGCATATGTTGACTCACAACTCCTACAGCAAAGGAAATGTCAGGTCGTGTAACAGTCAGATATATTAGCTTGCCAACTATTCTCCTGTAATATCCTGGATCTGAGTACTCAACATCATCAACCGTCTCCTTGGTGTGATAATCCATAGGAGTAGATACCGGTTTAGATCCAGTCATGCCTGTCTCCTGTAGTAAGTCCAGCACATATTTCCTCTGAGATAGATTGACACCTGCATGAGATCTAAGCACCTCAATGCCTAGAAAATATCTCAGTTTACCCAGATCCTTCGTTTGGAAGTGTCGCTGCAACCCTTCCTTCACACGAGATATGCCTGCAGAATCACTCCCAGTAATGACTATGTCATCAACATATACTGTCATAATGATAGAACCACCTGAAGAGTTAGAGTAGAATAAGGAGTGATCAGTCATAGAGTGAGAAAAGCCCATCTGGAGTACAACCTCACTGAACTTGGCAAACCACGCTCGAGGAGACTGTTTCAAACCATATATGGCTTTCTTCAATTTACAGACCTTCTGACACTCCCCCTAAGCAACAAACCCAGGAGGTTGCTCCATATATACCTCTTCCTGGAGGTCACCATGTAGAAAGGCATTCTTAACATCAAGTTGAAATAGGGGCCAATCAAAAGTAGTAGCCAAAGAAATAATAATTCGCACAGAATTTAGACGAGCTACTGGAGAAAAAGACTCAAAGAAATCAACTCCATAGGTCTGTGTGTAGCCTTTTGCCACCAATCTGGCCTTCAACCTCTCAACAGATCCATCCAGATTATGTTTGATGGTGAAGACCCATCGGCAACCCACAGCTTTCTTCCCTGTAGGTAGTGCAACAAGATCCCATGTGTCATTATGCAAAAGAGCTGACATTTCAATCTGCATTGCCTGTTTCCAGCCACTGTCCTTCATAGCATCATAGTGATTCCTTGGTATATCAACAGAATCAATCCCAATAGCAAATGTACGGGCCTGCTTAGATAAGTGGGACAGACAACACACATTTGTAATAGGATGTCTAATAGTACAAGAACGAGTACCTTTCCTAACAGCAATAGGAAGGTCAAGATCTGATGCTTCTCCAGGAATCCCATGAGTAGAAGACGAAGATGAAGGCTCAGAGACTGGTGTCGCTACCATTTCTGGTTCTGGTCTGCCTCGCCTACTATAAACATGTGGGTAATTCTCAATAACAGGCATGTCTGTTGCTTGCTCATCCGGAATAAAAGTATAATTAGGGATGATGGGTGGCTCTCCCTCACTCTGCACAGATGGTGCCACTCTATCACTCTGAATAACTGGTGGCACTCCCTCTCTCAATTGCTCCCCCTTACTTATAGCATCAGAGAAATATGGAGTGGTCTCATGGAAGATAACATCCCTAGACACAAACATCCGACGAAGACTAGGATAGTAACACTTGTATCCTTTGCTAGTACTAGAGTAGCCAAGGAATAAGATTTTAACAGACCTAGGAGAAAGCTTGTCAGCTTTAGGGTCAACATGATGGACAAAGGAAGTGCAACCAAACACTCTAAGGGGAAGAGAAAAAGGCTTGTCAGTGGGTCGTAACACAGAGAAGGGAGTCTGTCCTTTAAGAACCGAGGATGGTTGTCTATTAATTAAGAAGCAAGCAGTTAAAAGAGCTTCAGACCAGAATTTCTTAGGTACATTGGATTGGAACATAATAGATCGAGCAATATCAAGAAGATGGCGATTTTTCCGCTCAGCCACCCCATTCTGCTGAGGAGTGTAAGGACACGATGTGCGATGGATCATACCTACAGAACTGCAAAAATCAGACATAGCCTTTTGGACATACTCTAAAGCATTATCAGATTGAAGAATTTTTATATTGCAGTCAAACTGGACTTTAATTTCAGTGTGGAAATGTTTCACAATAGATAGTACAGACTCTCGACTTTTGAGAAGATAGATCCATGTCATTCGAGAAAAATCATCCACAAAGGAAATAAAGTAACGAAAACCATTATAACTCTGGTCTTTGACAAGACCCCACACATCACTATGGACTAACTCAAAAGGGCAAGAAGCCCGTTTATTAACACGACTGGGATAAGATATGCTTTCCCAGCTGACATGACTGACACTCTAAAGATGACAGTTGAGACAACTCTGGTTCCAACTTGCGCAGGCTCTCTAAGGAAGGATGTCCATATCTGCAATGCCATAGTAAGGGGGAACCACTCAACAGGACGGATGGAGCAGGAGCAGATACTTGGCGAGGCAGACTGTCACCATGGAAAAGGTAGAGATCACCTTTCCTAGGTCCCCCACCAATTGTCCTCATACTCTTGAGATCATGTAATACAAAACAAGAAGGACCAAATGTTACCGTACATTTTACAGTGTCAATCAGTTTTGCAACAGAAAGAAGATTAAAAGGAAATTCAGGCACAAAGTGTACAGATTTGAGATCAATCTTGGGTGTTAGAGGGACAGATCCACTAGCTAACACTCTCCTCACTGAACCATCTGCCAGTGTAACAAATTTGTGAGGGATATACGAGTCAATAGAGTGGAGCAATCTCCTCATACCAGTCATGTGCTGTGACGCGCTAGAATCAACCACCCAAGATGATGTAGAGCCAGAAGCAATGAGGGATGTAGCCTGATTACCCGCAGTAGATGCCAGGTTTGCTGACGATGATGATGATGATCCCCAATGTTTTAGAAAGCGCGAAGCGTGCGGATTGCCCTCCTTGAAGCGGAAAGCGGGAAGCGGGTTTTGAAGCGGATAAAAGCGGGCGCTTTTTGAAAAAGCGGTTCACATTGTTTCATATTGATTTGTAAAATTTTTGTGATCATCCTACCACCAACAAACAGAAATATTACTCAAAAATCAAGTATTTTGAATAATATTTCACCACTACAAATGACTTTCATAGATCAAAATGGTTCTAAATAACAAAAGTAAATGTTTACAAGCTAAAAAGCAAAGAAACCTCAAAGAAAACCATAGTCCTCGCTAAAAGTTTTATCATAAAACAGTAGTATTGCAAATTTGCAATTACTCGTTCATTAAATGACTGGAGTGAAATACCTGGTTCAAAACAGTAGTATTGATTACTGAAATTACTCATTCAAAATGTATGCAATCTGTGATAAATGGTAGTAGCATGGAAAAGGCTGAAAAGCAGCACAGTAGTTTTCATACGGATCTAAGTGTAAAAAATTAAGCTAGTAAGCTACTATCAAGCTACTGATCAATTAAAAATAAATTACTAGGGACGTTGATAGTAGGTGACTATTGACTAGGTAATTACTGACTAGGGACGTTGATAGTAGGTGACTACTGACGATGGATGATTTCATAATCATAGCACTGGAACAACAGCAGCACAGCAATTTTCTTTCATACGGATCAGATAGCAATGGCTATTAGCATTAGCAAGGAAGAGTTAAGTTTTAATTAAGTGATTCACCGTACACATACAAGGTCAGGAAACGGATTGAGAGGAAGAGTTAAGTTTTAATTAAGTGACATACTTCAGTAGGAATCAGATTGTAGGATTCATAATAGGGTAGTAGGGTACTTTAAGTACCGTAATGTAGGAATGTAGGGATGTAGGATAGAAGAGACAAGAGAGAAAAGAAAAAAGAAGAACAGGGTTGAGAAGAAGACCAGAAGAACAGGGTCAGGAAACTTACTTGACGTGGACGACTTTCCTTGGGGCGTCTGCCGCGTCTCTGCTAGCCAATGGCGCCTTCAACTTCAAGGGACTCCGTCGCTGTCTTCTGGTAGCTTGCCGCCTTCAAGGGCCTCCGCCGGTGTTGTAGGTTGCCGCTGGTCTGCGTCCAGGCACTGCTCCGCGTCAAGGGGATGTCGGGCTGCTTTGCGCCTTTGCGTTTGTCCGGCTTGAACTGCTGCTGTGCGCCGGAGTTCGTCGCGTCACGCCATTGGGACTCCTTTGCGGAAAGGCATCGGGAAAAGCCGCTAGGGCAGCGGCTGAAGGAAACGAGGAGTCGTCGGGGTCCTTGCGTATCGGGGACTCCCCAAGAACAAAACGTTAAACGCTGCAAGTTATTGCAAGGCAACGGGCCTTTTTACCCCATGCGGGCGCTACAGCCGCTTAAGCGGACTTCAAAAAAGCGGCCCACAGCGGCCGCTACAGTGAAAAACGCAATTATGCCGCAACACAGCAAATCGCAGCGGCTACTGTGCTCTGCCGCTAAAGCGGGCGCACGAGCCACTTTTTTAATCAATGATGATCCCATACTCGTGTTGTGTACAATGAATAAACCGATCATACTCCTCCTGAGTAAGAGTGATACCGGTTCCAGAAGTAGGTCCCACAACAGAAGAAGACGAGGAATCTGTAGTAGTGGCATAATGAGTTGTCCCCACAGGTGGTGCAGCAGGTCTCCCATGTTTCTTCCAGTACTCTTCTCCATTGTATGTCCCAATTTGTTACAGAAGGTGCACTTAGGACGTGTCCCACGTCCTCGGCCCATACCAGTGCGTCCCCTTCGCACTGCAGCAGCTACGGATGCATGAGACTCCCCAGAAGATATAACAGGATCAGAGGTAGCAGACTTGGACTCAAAGATGGATTGTTGTATTCTTGAATAGGCTTCCACAAAATCGGGTAATTTATCAGAAGCCAAAATGACACTCCGGGCGGATCCGCAAGAAGGGTTAAGCCCGGATAAAAATTTTGCCGTAACTAGATCGTCTCTGTCCTTGATCTGTTCAGCGACAGTTACTGGATGATAATAGCTCAGTTCTTGAGAAAGTGCCTGAATAGCTCCAAAGTACTCCTCAAGAGATTTGTCACCCTGCCTCTCAGCAAACAAACGATCATAGATCATGAATTGGCGAAGCGCATTTTTTTCTTGAGAATAATGTTGCTTCACTGCGTCCCATATCTCCTTAGCTGTTGAATAGAACATGAACCTTGCCGCAATAGTAGGTTCCATGCTGTTCCACAACCAAGTCTTTACCAGACTATCATGACGCTTCCATTCGGCATATCCTTTGTCAGTAGAGGCCAGAGGAGGACCTGAGTCAACATGTCCCGTCTTGTCACGAGATTCCAGGACAGTGTGGACGGCATTCATCCATAGAAGAAAATTCTTCCCGTCGAGCTTGATGGAGGTGATAGGTGACACCTCGTTGTAGATCATAGTTGTCTTGATATCCCCCATTATAGAACGGGACTGTGTGACGGAGAGATACATGTCACCCAAGAAACAAAGAGAAATGTGTTACTGACGCATTCACAGCCTCCTGATGATTTTCCTAATCACACATGGAGGATGTGTGACTAGGAGAATAACTGTAGAGAGACTAGTCTTCTGGTTTAGATTTTAGATCGCCGTTGGATTACCCGAAGATCCTCAAGGCGGCAGACTACGGCTGCACGCCGTGCGGCGGCTCAACCGCAACTACTGCTGTCGGTGTCACGGTGAGAAGATCCGGAGGAAGGAAGGGGAAGATCCGGCAGGAAAGAAGGAATAAGGAGGAAGAGACGGCGGGCGGTGGAGAGAGACGGCGGCCTAGAGCAAACCTTGCTCTGATACCATGTTAACAAGAGAGAAGGAAGACGAACAACATTGGCGGCTGCAAGGTGCAGCTCTTGTGTGTGAGGGAAATAGCTGTCTCACTCCTTTTTATATATTAGGGTAAGATACAAGGTGGTACAAAGGAGTAAAACCTAGAAAAACAATAAAACAACAGGTATAATAAAAATAGTGACATGATGCAGATCGTCGGTTTCTACCTCTGACGTTCTGTCGATACCATCGACATGGATGTCGATGGTATCGACAGACTGTTGTCCGGTAGCTGTGATAATCTCGATACCATCGACAAGGATGTCGATGGTATCGACAGAATGATGTCTGTCACTGTGACTATCTCGATACCATCGACCTCCTGTCGATGGTATCGACCGGGAAGCAGGTTGTTTCACACCTGTCTACATGGTATCAGAATCAAACGATACACTAATTCTTTGGAGAGAGCGTCTCTATCGGTGTTAACGTCATCCTCACCAGGCTCCTCCGTTGCGGCTGTCTATCCTTCTCCGCTGTGGAAATCATCTCCACTGTGGAAGTCTTTCTCCTTTCCCATTGTGGAAATCATCTCCATTGTGGAAGTCTTTCTCCTTCCCCATCGTGGAAATCATCTCCATTGTGGGAACCATCTCCATAGTGGTGGAAGTCATCTCCATCACCTTCCAAAGCGTCGTTCTGGGAGACATCACCATCATCTCCTATTAAAGGATCTCCATCTCCTTCCCCAAATCTTCGCCATTGTCATTGTGGTAGATAGATTTACGCAAAGGAGGTTCTCTCACCAAGAAGATCCTTCCAAGGTGCGATTCGTAGGGTAGAAGACATAAGATTTCCGAGACAGCGGCGTGACACACATCGTGTCCATCATCAAACAAGGTGTGTTGACAGAAGACAGGTGATCCCCCCCCCGGCAAGTCACACGCCATGTTCGTCACCGACACGTCGTGTTGACGAGAGACAGAGTTACGCCTCCGACATCACACCCCGTGTCCTTCACCGACACGCCGTTTTGTCAGCATTCAGAATTTTATCTAGTTATTTGTACACGTCGTTTCCATCACTGACACGTGTTGTCAACAATCAGAATTTTATCTGGTTATTTGCACATGAAAAAGTATTGTGTTTAAGTACTTTAGGGACCATTAGGCCACCCTCGTTTAAAATCGGCTATAATTCTCAACTGAGATGGTATTCGTCAATGGCACGGAAGAGGTGTGAGGGGCATCTTTCAGCTATCAAGTGAGCAGAAATGCATGTAAAAAGTTCACGGCAGGAATAGAGCCGTCAGTTTTGAGTACCAGAAACACTGGCTTGATTTTTTAGCAGCCTGTATCTGCAGGAGCAGATGTGATATATGGTAGATTGATCAAGTACCGTAAGTCACGAACATGACCTTCAATTTACATATAGAGTACTAGGATTCTGAATATCTGGGGCCAAAGGGCCTCTAAAGTTTTTCACAATACGATGCATTATTTTATTAATAACACCTCAATAGATTCGATATGAACAAGTGGAATTAGTCTTTTGTATTTGAAATATCATGAAATTGGACGATTGAAAATGCTGTAAACAGTAGTTAAGGTTCCCACAGTCACCCATTCAGCCATAAGTGGCCCCGAAGCAAGAGTTTAGGGTTCCATGTAATACTCTAGGACCCCCAAAATCCAAAAAGAGTGGTAGTGGTAAATCCATACAAGTGAGAATGAGATAAACTCGAAGGGCACAGTTTATCTAGAACAACATGAAGTTAGACTATCTATAGATTATTACATGGCATCTCCAATCTAAAGCAAATAAAGGCTGAAAATATAAAACTCCATTGAAGAATTATAATTGAAATCATTGGTTTAGTCTCAGAATCAGTTGTAGTTGAAAGGAAGTTAGCTTAATCAGTTGGCATCAGGTTTGGTAGTCTGGGATAAGTGTGATAGCTATAGAAAGCATATTCTCAGTTGAGTCTCATTAAGCTAAGCTAAGACTTGAAAGTTAGTACTCGGATGGGATAAGTGCCATATAACGAGTATTCTCACTCTAAGTCGGGAAGTACGTTAATTATAGAAGTATGTTCAGCTTCTGCTTTCCCTACAATACTAGGTCAGTCTGAAGTTCAACTGTTTGAATCGAAACGAACAGATGGCACAACGTTCCCAACCACATCATGAGAAAAGAGTTCTAGTAAAGAAGAAATCCCGTAGAGTATGTGAACTAAGACATTCAAGCGTTTATCAGATATCAGACTTTCAAGTAGAATGTCAGAAGTAGAAGAAGGGAGTGAGGCGTTAACGAGCATCCAGAAAGGAAATGACCAGAAGGGTGAACTTCCAATCCACTCTTTGCTGACTCAGCCTGCTCACCAGGATGAGAAAATGGATTGTAGATAACCTTCTGCACGTTCATCCTTTTGTGTCTGTCTTCCTTTCCTCTGCCTTACCACTCAGGGGAAGACCTGCTTAGGGGACTACAATAGCAAAAGCTGAGAGAGAAAAGAGTTCATTTTCCAACTAAACTAATAGTTTTTCTGCAAAAGTGAGATGGAGTGACCAGCTGTCCAAGAATTAAAATATGGTATGTCTTATCCAGATTATCATGGAGAAAACTATGCCCAACCGGATTCCCAATGGGAAACAAAATGCATCTATTTCACCTTGACTTGTTTCAACAAGACAACTTGATCTTATCAGCTATCCCTTTCACAACCCATTGATTTCAGTCTCTGCCGTGTTGATGCCACACTTATTGGGAACCCCTCTATTTTAAGATTGCTTTTATATTGCTTTTATCTATAAAGGAAGCATTTGTTCAATGCTTTTATTTGTGGTTGTGGTTATGCTAGCCTTTTCACAAGTTCATAGTAAGGTTTTTCCTTTTTGGACTATAAGTCACGAAAAAATCTGGTGAAGGCATAATACCTTATCGGTCAACTAATTTTATCTCTTACTATATGCAGGTATTCCAATTCAAACAAGCTGAATGAAAGAAGTGACATCTATAGCTTTGGAATTGTACTTTTGGAACTTATAACAGGCCTACCTGCAATAATCAAATCAAAGAATGGCATGCACTTACTTGAATGGGTGAAGCAGTCTCTGCAAAGTGGAGATTTAACAGAGGTAGTGGACAGAAGGCTTCAGGGAGGTTTTGAAATCAACTCCATGTGGAAAACAATAGACACGGCAATTGAATGTACTTCAGCTATTGCCAGTGAAAGACCATCCATGACTGTGGTTTTGATGCAGCTAAATGAGTGCCTGGAACTGGAAATGGTCCGAGAGAGGAGTCGGACATCAAGCAAGGCCAATCTGGGTACAAGTTGCAGCACTTCAATGGAGATGGCTCCGCTTCGAGACACCAATATAGAAAAGCCATCTGCAAGATAGAATGCACCCAAGAATCTGGATCTATTCACAAAGAATTTGCTAAAAGCATCTAAGCACCAATATAACTCTCGTACTAAGCATATCTATTATAAGTTGAAATAAACCTAATGTACCATGCATCCCATATCATGCTAGAGTGGAAGAGAAAAATCCTTTTTTACTACAGAAATGCAATATGCATATAAACATTTTTTATCAGCATTATGCATATAAACTTGAAAAAAAATATATAAAATAAGACTTACCCTAGAGTCTACAATGATTTACAAAGGGTTAGATTACACAGGCGAATGAACTGACCCAAGTTTGAACCCTAGAAACCATCACTGATTTGCATGCCCGCTGCATATCCTGAGGTTTGTTCTGTACTTCTGTTAATAGGGCAGCAGGGGGTAACCCCTACTGTTGTTTTTATAATATAAAAAAAGGATAAGCAAGTACAGTATTTAAATGGGATTCAGATTCACTTTGACAATTCAAACTTTACACCCAACATCCAAACTTGTGATAAGTATTAAGCCAAATGATATTTTTCTTATACAATCTTCAATCTGTCCCTCCAACTTTCACTTTTTATATCCCTCCTGCTCGGCTCAATTTATGCCCCTGCCATCACAATTAGTTGTAGCCATGGAACAGGACTTCGACTTCGAGCCGACTTCGATAGGTGTGGAAATGTGGAGGATTTTTACAACCAAACTTCGACACAACTTCGACAAAAATTAAGCTAAAAATAGTCATTTTGTGATGAAAATCGACAGATTTCATCAAATCTCTAACTAAAAAACACAATTTATGTTTACATATAGCCATCCATATAGGTTTACATCTGTAGATAAATACACGATCAGATACAGTCGTCTCCAAACTACAGAGTTCTTCCATATATAAAGTTTGTGACACTAAACAAACACATAAAAATGGTGTAAATCTATGGTAGATTTAGCAGAGGGGGTCGGTCTATTACTATTAGCTTAGAATAGTAAAAAAATAACATCAAAATCATCTTTCCTCAAGCTCCAACACTTTTCCCCCCTCACACAACAAACTCCACAAAACACCAGAAGAATGTCGCCAACTTCGACGACTTCGACAGATGTCGAGGACATTGTGGAATTTTTGAATGGACTTGGGTCAACTTCGTCGACATATTGGGAAATGTGGACAACTTCGACAAAATGTCGAGGATATTGTGGAATAAGGATGTTTACGTGGATTCGACATCGCCAGCCGTCGACATAGACATCATCGGCGAAATTTCGCCCCATGTCGAGGACATTTAGTGCCATGGTTGTAGCTACCTCCCTTAGACGCCATTGCCTTCACCATTGTTTGTATTGGTGTAGCAAGCTATCACCAACCACCAGCCCATCATCTCGTACAGTGGTGTATCCGTGAAATAACACTATAGGGGGTTGAGATAGAAAACCTATGACCATAGTTGATACCCATGGCTAAGTTACTTTTGCTCACTCAGGTAAATACAGTTGTCGAGATCCGCCAGGGGTCTCAATATTTGTAGCACAACATTGTGCGCATAACCAAGTAGGAAAGGAGAGGTGAATAGTTGGAAGTAGGGCCACCCACATGGCAGTTTGTTGCATGACCAGGAGCAGGAGGGGTTAGAGGCAAACTGAATGATGGTTGTCGTCGTTGGGACAAAAAGAGTAGGTGGTACCATAATGATGATTGCGTGAATTATTATGTAAATTGTGAAGTCTATGCGATCTTGTAGCCAACTGTGTTTAACCTCCAAAATTTGTGCAAGTCGAAGGGCACCAAGAGTGGCAGACGATACGAAGGTGGACGAACACAGTCAGGGAAACATTGCAGAGTCTCAAATCGGCACTTGGTCTTGTTAGATTATTATTATTAACACACACTCAGTCTAACAGCAAAACATGAAACTAAATCCAAACAATAGCACAAGAGAATCTCGGGAACAAACATCTCAACACATGCACTAATCTCAGGCACAACACCAAGTCAACATAGATGACCTGAGTACGGCGTGCCAAAGCAACAAACTGAGTCTTCTACTTTCCAACTATGGACTTGGTCGATATATGAAGAACCGTGTCCAAGTTTATCGATGTAGTTTTGTGTAACGAGTATTTTTTTAGTATATAGAGATCTTTATATATAGACTATAGAGAGAGAGAAAAGGAGGGGGGACAGGCCAGAATACACTTGAGTGTATAGATGGTACCATACACTCAAGTGATTTACATATCAAGGCCAACTGATATAAAATTTCAAAAAATTGATCTTCAATATTATGATACATCGGCAAATTAAGTGACCCAAGTGTGAATCCTGGAAACCATCACTGATTTGCATGCACAGCCTGAGGTTTGTGCGGTTATCAAGGCAACAAAGGGGTAATCCCTACTGTTGTTTCACAAAAACATAGACAAGTGAGTTCAGTATATAAATGGATACAGATTCATTTCGAATATTCAAACTTTATACCCAACGTTCAAAGTTCAAGCCTGTGATAAGTATTAAGCCACATAATATTTTTGTAATAATCTCCAAGCTATCCCTCCCCAACTTCCTCTCTTTTTATCCCTTTTAGTTGGCTCAACATATGCCATTGTCATCACAATCAATAGTACTTGCCACCCTCATATGCCATTGCATTCACCATTGCTTGTATTGGTGCAATGAGCTATTTCCAACCACCAACCCTCACCTCTTATAGTGTGGATCCATAAAATAACACCATAGGGGGTTAACATAGAAAACTTATGAATAGTTGATACCTATGGCTAAGTTACTTTTGCTCCACTCAACTAAATGCAATTGTGGAGATCAGTCGATGAAACATGGTACCTTGGCAACTACTTCTCAACATGTGTAGCCCATCAATGTGTGCATAAACAAGTGGGAAGGGAGAGGTAAATTTTTAGAGGTAGGGCCACCCACATATGACAGTCTGTGGCATCTGACCTGGAGCGAGAGGGGTTGGAGGTGAATGATGGTTGTCGTTGTCAGGACAAAAAGGGTAGGTGGTTCTACAATGGTGTTAAATGCGAAGACGTTTGTAAACAACGAGGACTAAGGGCTATGAGATCTTTTAGCCAACTATGTTTGCTCCAAACCTCCAAATTTTGTGCAAGTCGAACGGCGCTAAGATTGGCAGACAATAGGAAGGTGGACGACTGTGGTCGGGAAACATCATAGAGTCACATATCCTAAGTCTTGTTGGATCATTTATTACAAGCACACAATCCCATTCTAACACCAGAACATAAAATAAACTCCAAGCAGTTAGCAAAAGAGACTCTCGGGGGCAAACATCTCAACACATTCATTGTTCTCAAGCACAACAGCACGTTAAAATAGATGGGTTGAGTCAGGTGTGCTAAAGCGACAACAAGAGCAAGTTTTCTACTTTCCAACTAGGACATGGTTGATACATAAAGAATCGTGTCCAAGTTTATATATGTAGTTACGTGTAACAAGTAATTTTTTGCGTATATATATAGATATATATATAGAGAGAGGGAGAGGTCAAATACACTCAAATGTATGCACCTTACCAGGCTAGAATACACTCGAGTGAATAGATCGCATTGTTCAAAAAATTGGTGTTTACATATAAACTACACAAAAGAAATTGAGTTTGTTTGAATGCTTTTAGGGCACTCATCCAAGAACAAAAAAATTGACTCACTGAATTTTTTCTAGTGTGTCATTTTTTGTGCTTTAAGATGCATGACCTATAAGTGTCTAAGTGAGCTCATTTTTTATTGAGGCTAGCCATATGATATTTAAGAAGATCAATGGTTTGTACATTAAAAAAAATAGTTGGGTGATACGAAACAACTTGGGTGTATAGCGTACCTGGTACACTCAAGCATTATCCTAACTTGGCTCTCTCTCTCTCTCTCTCTATATATATATATATATATATAGAGAGAGAGAGAGAGAGAGAGTCAGGCTAGAATACACTCGAGTGTACGGATCACACGAATACACTCAAGTGTGTTTGCATATCAAGACTATTTTTTTCAAAATGTAAACCGTTGATCTTCACCGTCATACTATAACTAGGCTACATACAAATTTTGAGCCCATTTGGATGAGTGTAAGTCACTCATCCAAGGGCAACAAAATCGACGCGCGAAACTAATTTGAAATGCATAATTTTTGTGGTCTTCATAACATGAGCTATACATATCCAAATGTGCTCAAATTTTGCGTATGAGCTGTTCACGAGATGTTTAAGAAGATCAACGGATTAGATTTTCAAAAAAAATATTGCATCATAAAAAACTACTTGAGTGTATTCCGCTCCGGATACACTCGAGTGTATTCTAGCCTGACTCTATATAGATATATATATATATATATATATAACAACGATCCAGTGAGAAACATATCTTGGTGAGAGCTTGAGAGGCATTTGAATAACTATCCATAGAGAGTAACTTTTCATAATCCAACCGTATAGATTTAAAGTATACCTTAATATGTACCTTCCTACAAAATTTCATCATCATCTGATTTGTATAGTATTCACAATAAGAGAAAACTTTTCAAAGCTCTATATTGAATTTCAGGCTGACCGTTGGATGTAAAAAGTGTATATTGTACATACAGATATGTAAACAATATCTTATTGCAATGATTTTTTGTGGGAACGTAAATGAATTAATGCTTTTCCCATCTATACGGTTGGATTTAAAAAACAGCTATAAATTTTTAGTTACTCAAATGTCTCTCACGCTCTCACCGTAGGATGTCTCTCACTAGATCGCTACCCTATATAATATATATATATATATATATATATATATAATATACACACATACACAAAGAGGTTAGGAAGTGTGTACCAGACGGTAAATGTAACTCGTGTACATCCCGTTGTAATGAAATATGCAGAATTTGTTAAAGAAATATACACATTGAATCAACATCATCAAGATTAGATGTGTTCAAAAATTCACAGATCATTTCTCATGTATATCATCAGATATAGATGAAAGCGATCCAATGGTGTTTTTGTAGTTTCTGCAAGTCAGTGTTGATCAAAAATATGAAACTTCTCTCCTTGCATGATCCATGGATGTCAAATTGAGATGATTTTTATACACGTAATCTACAGGGTATTTATCGAATCTATACAGTTAGAATATCATGTAAAATATTGTAAACATCATCATCATCAACTAAGCCTCAATCCCAACTATGTTGGGGTCGGCTACATGGATCCTTCTTTTCCATTCAGCTCTATCATGGGTCATATTCTGGTTGAGATGTAGAGATTTAAAATCTCTCTTTATAAGCTCTTCTCATGTTAATTTAGGCCTTCCTCTTCTTCTATTAATTGTGCTTGCCATAATAGTATCACTTTGTATAGGCGTATTAGTCGGTATGCGTTGCACATGTCCATACCATCTGAGTCGGCCCTCCCGCAACTTGTCCTCAATGCTCGCCACCCCCACTTTATTCCTGATATAATCATTTCTCAAGCGATCTTTTCTTGTCTTCCCACACATCCATCTCAACATACACATTTCAGCCACGTTTATCTTGTTGAGTCCTTGTTTCTTCACCGCCCAACATTCACTCCCATAGAGCATGGCTAGCCGTATAGCAGTTTTATAAAACTTGTTTTTAAGTTCGAGAGGGATCTTTCGATCACATAATACTCCAGTTGCACTCCTCCATTTCAACCATCCTGCAGTGATCCTATGACAAACTTCATTTTGGACATCCCCATCTATTTAAATGATAGAGCCCAAGTAACGAAATTTATCTACTCCGTCCAACTTGGCTCCACCATTCACACTGCAAGATTGGCTGAAATTGCAATGCATATACTCAGTTTTGTTCCTACTAATCATCAATCCATTTGATTCCAATGCCTTTCTCCAAAGTTCAAGTTTATCATTCAAACCATGTTTAGTTTTGTCAATCAATACAATATCATTAGCAAATAACATACACCGAGGAACATCATCCTGAACATTCTTTGTCAACTCATCCATAACAAGAACGAACAGATATGGGTTGGATCCTTGGTGTACCCCAACTGTGATGGGAAATGTTGGTGTCTCTCCTCCAGGAGTCTTAACACTTGCAGTAGAGCTACCAAACATGTCTTTAATCAAGTCAATGTATTGGATTGGCTCCACTATTCACCTTATATATATCCATTTTAATCTAAAATATTGTAAACATGTTAGATTAAAATGGATACATATAAGGTATATGCGCTCGATTATACAATCTTACATACATATATATACACACATATATATACTCCAAATGCAATAACAATAATATCAAATGAGTGATCTCACTAGCACCTCCTTCTGTCTCACCACTCTTAACAATTATAAATTAATGAAAATAGTATTGATGAGAGGGGCTTGAGCCTAGGCAAACCAACTTGCATTTGCCCCTCATCCAAAAGCTCCTATCTCTTTCCTCTTCCAACCTCCCTTCTCTTTTATCATACATGTAGTTATTACATGTAGATGCATAAGAGTGAGAGGAAGAAGTGTTAGGGTAAGGAGAAAAGGGACAAAAATAGTGGGGTTTCTAGGAGGTGTGTAGTTGTGCCCATGTCACCTACCACGTCAATGGATCGGTCAACGACGCCTGGAAAAAAAATTAAGGTCAACAAGGGAGATTGTCCCTTGTAACTTTTTGAAAGTCGGGATGCACCGAATTCAAACATTAATTTGTCTTTATAAAAAACATGAATATCGTCCAAGGGAAAAACAAACAAGACTATGATTGGCCCATCACAAGGGTAATCAAAAACCTTTTTATTTTTCAAGCGTGTTTTGTCTTGCTAAAAATATCAATCCATGTTCCGAAAAGCGGCAAGCAGTATGCATTCGGCCTGAGTATTACATAGAATATATGTGGAATGCGGACACATATGCGAGGCATCAGTGGTTTGAATTTTCTCAATAAATTATGTTAGAGAATCTAGTTATCTAGTTAAATAAGTTTTTGGTCTATTTGTATATGGGCCCAATTGTGTCTTGGCCCATCACAGTTTGTCTTGAGTCTGTACGCTTCCCCCTTATCATGTTTCTAAGGAAGGGTGATTGCCCTTCTATCAATAAGAAGAAAACATACAAAGGAATTTCCCCATCATATTGTTTTCCACATGGTATCAGAGAAGGCCTTCCAGCGTTGCCCCTAACTGTGACGACCCGACATCGAATCAAGCCAAATCGCCACCAGTAATAATTGCGGAATAATTATAAGCAACGGATTAACAAAATCACTAAAAATTAAAACCATTTTGCAAAGGGATCCATTTCCAGGAAAACTCTTAAAGAAAGAATCAAAACCTTACATACATCATTGATCACATTGTACATACATTGTACCATCTCATCTCGAGGATAACATATAACAGTTGCTTTGTCAAAAACTATACATAAGCAACATAAAATCCTCGAGGCAATCAAGCCAAAATCTCATATCGTTCAATAAAACCATCACGTACTAAATCTAAGGACCTGAGAGTACAGAGACGACACATAGGACTTCTATCTATAAGACATGACAGACAGTACACTCAACCTGAGCTGTTACTACTGTCCCTGCTGTTGTTGTCCTTCCTCTGCAGAACGGTCTATACCTCCTCGTGCACATCTACCTAAAAATTGTGGATCCCACGGGGTGAAACAATTGTCTCAGCGAGAGATATAACTCTCCGCCAACAATGTTATTATCACAGGTAAACAGTATAAAACTGAGCAGAGATTCTTTTATATTAATAAACAAGATTAATCACTATTGATAAGCAGATTAGAACATTCTCATCTTTTAAAGCATTGCAACTGTCAATGATAGAGCAGTAAATCATCTATTCACTTTATGAGGAATATGAAGGACATGTGTATCGTTTACCTCTCATATTATACCAACATCTCAAGCTTATCCTGTGATAATATTATAATGCTATGATATCCATAAATCATTCTCATTTCTAGTTGTTGGCCTCAGCCAATCCGCTAGCTAGGTATTGGTTTCTACCAATCCTGTAAATATACATCATTATGTTCTGGCCAGGTATTGGTTTATACCAATCCTGTGAAATTATAGTCAGGTATTGGATTATGCCAATCCTGTGAAATTAAAGCCAGGTATTGGATTGTTCCAATCAAGGAATGAAATATCGATGGTATACTGGTCGAAATATCGATACCGACGCCATCGGGTATCGGTCGCTGGTACCGCAAATATTGGTATACCGGTGGACTTACCACTAAATACCGCCACTTACCGCCGAAAACTGAGGGTTACCGCTGCAAAAAGCCCAACTTACGGGCGATATAGGCGATATTCCTCCTGGCATGCCGATATTTGCGAACTTGTTGCTTGTTGCTGCTGTTTGAGTGGAGTTTCTTGGAGATTAGAGGCGATTTCTTTCCTTGGAGATCAAATCAGCCCCGATCAAGGTATGTTTTCTTAATTTATTTCATTTCTCATCTTTTCTAACCCCTTCCCTCTCTATTTTCTTCTATTTTCACCATAGAACTTCTCCAAATTCTCTAAATACACCCAAAATCTAGATCTACTCCTAAAAACTTAGGATTAATGCTATTTAACAATAGATCTATGATTAATTTATGTAGATATACTAATGTATCACTAGATCTACTACTATTAATTAATATTATCACATAATTTCACTAATTAATATAAAATTCGTAATAATACAATAAGTACTATTAATAATAGGTATCTAACTTAGGTTTAGTAGAAAAAGTTGTACCAAATACTAATATGAACAAATACAAACAAAAATATACTACAAATAAATATATTTTTCGTTTTCTCATTTATTAAAAATGATGAAAGTTAAAAAAATGCATTTTTTTGTTTTTTTTTGTTTTTTCTACAGATTTATGTGTCTTAGTGTAATATAAGATGGAATGAGTAATTTGTAACACATCACTTGCCTTAATACTAGATAAATGACAGATTTTTTATTTTTTAAAATAATTTCAGACTTTTTTTATTTATTTAACCCTTTTTTCTTATTAATAAAAATCTTAAAAAATATTGTGTTTGCTTCTATAGATACATGTAACATTTATACAGTTAAAGTATTGTTTTTTGTTCTATAATACATAAAAATATAAAATAGAATAATTTCTTGCAACTTAATGGGTTATTAATTTCATACACCTAATTTTTGTTTGTCTTTGTCTTTTTGCAGTGTTGACTTTTGATTTGAGAAGATGTCTTCAAGCGATGGTGAGGGTGTTGGGGCCGGTAATGTTGGAGCTAAGGATGTGGATTTTGCATGGAATCACTACACGCCTGCTGAGGGGAGAAAGATAATTTGCAATTACTGCAAGAAGACACTTGGTGGAGGGGGATTACTAGATTTAAACGTCACATTACTGGTGGTGACAAAAATGTGGCAATGTGCCAAAGGTGTCCCCAAAGTGTTAGAGATGATTTCAAGAAACTGATGGGCGCAAAGAAACAAAAACAACATAAGATGAAGGAGGTTGAAAGGGCTTATACATAAGTGAGTGGGAAAGGGAGGAGGCAGCTCGAATTACAAGGAGGTATGGGCCATCTGGTGCAGGTGGAGGCAGTGGGACTGCACGTATTCCTGTTGTTGACCTAGATGACGACGATGAAGACCGAGTTGGTTATGGTAAAAGGAAGAAAGGAGGCATTGATACACTTTTCCGTTCTGCAAGTGTGAGATTGAGGAATGCTGATGAACCTAGGAAGCCTGAGGCTAGGCAAAAAAGCCTCAAAGCAATGTTTACTGGTGCAAAAGAAAAGGTTGGTAAGGCAGTGGGTAAGTTCTTCTTTGCTCATGGTATACCTGCACATGTTGCAACTGAACCCTATCTGCAGCATATGGTAGATGTGATAGGGGAGTCTGGTAGGGGCATCAAGGCCCCCAGTTCATATGAATTAATGAACAAGTATCTTCCACTAGACAAGAAGGATCTACAAGCATGGATTTCAGACCAAAAACACATGTGGGCTGAATATGGCGTCATGCTTATGTGTGATGGGTGGACTAGTGGAAATAGAAGACAAATTATCAACTTTCTTGCATATTGTCGTGGATCCACAGTTTTTCTAGATTCTGTTGATGCTTCAGGTGAGGTCAGGAACCACAGATACCTAAAGAAATTAATGACGACATACATGAAGCAAATTGGTGTAGAGAATGTGGTGCAGATTGTTACTGATAATGCTATTGCCTTTAAGAAGGCCGGCGAGAGTTTAATGAAGAAATATCCGGTCTACTGGACACCATGTGCTGCCCACTGCATAGATCTCATTCTGAAGGACATGGGATCAATTAATTTCATCAAATCTGTTGCCATTGATGGTAGGTTGATAACGGGATTCATCTACAACCATTCTTTTCTGCTAAATGCCATGAGGCGACCTGAGTATTGTGGTGGTGATCTTATAAGAACAGGGGCAACTAGATTTGCAACAAATTTTCTTGTCTTACAATCGTTAAAGTCCAAAAAGGATGGACTTAGGAGGCTCTTCAATGGAGTGGAGTGGACCTCCATGAAGGAGCACAACACCCGTGTTGGCAGAAGAATTGAGGAGTTGATTGCCAGCCGACCTTTTTGGGATAAGGCTACTAGAGTGCTGAAAATAATGGAACCCATTGTCAAAGTATTGAGGTTTGTAGATGGTGACAAAACTGCAACAATGCCTTTCCTTTATGATGCAATGACCTCAATGGTAGACAATATCAAAGAAGCAGCTCCTAGGTCCAATGAGCAATACATAAAAATTTATGAGAATCGTTGGACAAATATGCTTTTGCATCCATTGCATAAAGCAGGTATATGATTCTCTCAATGACTCAATTATATTCTAACTTCTAAGTTATTGGTCTAATTCATACTTGTCTACAATAAAATGTCATTCTAATTTCCTTATTTATATTTGTGACTGCTTACTATTTGAATCTGAGGTTTCAATACTCACGAACACTAGGCTTGAATGCGACTCTAATGAATGCAGTGAGAGAAGTCACTAACAGGTTCATTACCTCTCCAGAAGAGCGATTGCTAGTACTGGAAGAGGTATATAACTATATGACTTAGTTACATTCTTTATTTCTCATTATTCTTTCCTTTGATTTCATCATCTTAATATCGTATATATTATTTTTGCAGTTGCGCCAGTTTCGTGAAAGCACTGGATGCTTTGGCCATCCAAATGCGGTTGCTGACCGCGATGCAGGTGATCCATGTGAGTGGTGGGTTTGGAATGGAACAGGTGCCACTCATTTAAGAAAAGTGGCTATTCGCATCCTTTCTCAAACAACATCTGCAGGGGGTTGTGAAAGAAACTGGAGCACTTTCAATCTGATACACTCCAAGAGAAGGAACAGACTTGGTGCAAACAGGTTGAGGGATCTTGTATACGTTCATTACAACATGCGGTTGAGGGCTAGAGCAATACGTGATGCCAACTACAAGGAAGTGGATTTTGCTGTTGTCCATGATCCCATTGACTCCGCATATACTTTTAATACTGAAAGACGTAGAGGACTGGAGGATGATTCAGAAAATCCTTTAGAGGAATGGATGAATGAGATAGGTCGTCATGTTCTTGATAGTTTAGATGGACGTCCAGATCCATATATAGAAGAGCAATTTGATGCAAATAATGGTGATGATATTATTATTGATGCCCCGCCTGAAAGACTTGATCCTGAAGCTGCACATGTTGATACTGATACGGAAATCAATAGAGAAGTGGAAGAACAATTAGGTAGCTCAGATTCTTCTTCTACATCTGGTTCTAAATCTAAGTCTGATGATGGCGGCAATGATGGTGATAATCGCAGCCAACGCTCTCCAGAATATCCTCCAGCTGTTGATCCTCAAAATGATGACCGGCCTTATGTTAGTCATGATGTTACTAGGGCTGCACCTCCACAAGAACAAGGAAATCCCATGGCTGAAAAAAGATTTCAAAGAAGAAAAACTCAAACTGGGAAAGATTACAGCGGTGCATATCATAGCCAAAGTGATCATCATTTTGATCTTGCTGATTCAATGGATAACATGAGCATATCTGACTCTCAATCTCAACAATCATTCGGAGATATGTTATTTGGGCAGACACTTCCATACCCATCTCAGCCCCAACATGGGTATCCTGGATATCATGCTGAACCACCACCAAGATTACAATTAGAACTTGGACCTGGTATGGGATATCACGAAGCATACTCTGTCCGTAGCCCTTATGGATGCTTTCGGGTGAACACCGAAGCATACTCTGGTGATGGAGGTCAAACATGGAGTGGTGGGCATACTACAATTTATCCTATTGCCGGTTATCCATTACAACCTCAAGCTCCTCAAACATGGGCTCCTGCTTCTACAGCTACTCAACCTCAAGCTCCTCGAGCAAGGGCACCTCCACCTGCTTCTACTCAACCTCCCTCCATTTCAGCAACAAAGGAAAAATATCTAAAAGATTTGGAAGAACATTTTCCGAAGTTTGGGATGATGCAGTTTGCCAATCCTGAAGTGTATGAGGAACATGTTGTTTCATACAACAAGTCTTACAGAAGTTACATGACATGGGAGCAATATGTGGAGCATATGAACAACATATTGTATAGAGAACCAGCGCGCCACTCAACATACAACTGATGTGAGTTAGTAATTTACTACGTTGTTATATGTTTGTTGTAAATTGAATATTATTGCATAAGTGTGTCAACATGAGTTTATAGATTGTGCTAGTAAAATTTTAGATCTTAATTCTTGCATTTTGTCATCGATATCTTTCATCGAAATCTCCAAAAAACAGGACATATTCCTTAACTCACACATGATTGACCCCCCCCCACCCACATACCCAATATAGAATTTTATTGCATAAAACGTTGCATCTAGGTGTTGAGACCACGCCTGTAAAATTTCATGATTTAATTCGTTCATTTTGGCATCGGTATGGCCAGGATTGCATCTGTCGATATTTCCGTCGGTATACCTGTAAATATCTATACCCAAGCTGTCGAAACGGCGTCGGTATCGGTCATTTAATTCCTTGGTTCCAATCCTGTGAGATCATAGCCAGGTATTGAATTGTACCAATCCTGTGAGATTATAGCCAGGTATTGGATTGTACCAATCATGTGAGATTATAGTCAGGTATTGGATTGTACCAATCCTGTGAGATTATAGCCAGGTATTGGATTGTACCAATCCTGTGAGATCATAGCCAGGTATTGGATTGTACCAATCCTGTGAGATCATAGCTAGGTATTGGATTGTACCAATCCTGTGAGATTATAGCCATATTGCTAAGGATTTCATAGTAGTTGGAATACCTTTATGTTTCCCTTTCACTTTCATTATGGGATATCAATCCCTTAAACTCATCATTGAATACCACCTCACCTTTACTAGGCATTATGCCTCGGCCAAGCCATCATACCCATTCACATCCTTTATGTGATACAAGTATTCCTCATATCTCATTTTAGCATATTCAAAACACTATAGCCCTCATTTGGCTATAACCATAAAGCATGTATGACCAAGATTTCATTATTATCATTATAACCATTTATTATTATTATTATGTTACAGGGTTCCCATTTCCTAGATCATTTTGAACATTGCCATCTCTTACATAAATCTCTAGATCATGAGACTTTTATAAACATCTTGTCACCTCTCACTAGGCAACATCCATCTCTAGGTCATAAAACCTATATAAACATTATACTTGTTGTACAAGTATTCCACATGACTTACAAGACCCATATAATTTGTATTATATGAAACATCATAGCTCATACTTAGCTATGCTCATTATCTCATGATACCAACATGGTTGGTATTTCATGATAACAGCAATATCAAATACATATCATTACCATGCAATACAAGAGAAATACAACCTTCCCATCATTAGGGTTAGAGTTTCCCTTTCCTACCGATTAGGGTTTCAAGTCATATCAACTTCCTTTATTAGGGTTAGGGTTTCCCCTCATTAACTGATTAGGGTTTCAAATCATATCATCACCCTTCATTAGGGTTAGGGTTTTCCCCTTATTAACCGATTAGGGTTTCAAAATCATATTATCAAGAATCAAACCCTAATTCATACTCCACTTATATTAGGAGTATCAATGTATGCTCATAACATGATTATCACACATGTATAAGTTTCTCTCTCATCCTCACTAGGATGTTGATTGCATCATACTCTATTAAATTGACTCAACCCCTTTCTTCAAGGTACATTGGCCCACTTAATCAAAGTGCATCAAACTCTTTACATCTTAATGTATTACTTGACATAACACACTTCATGTGTTACTCCATCAAGTACATTGAATTTGAGGTACTTCCACCATATCGGGCAGAGAGGTGTGTGCTTTACACCTTATCGGGCAAAGGGGTGTGTGTATGCTCCACACCATATCGGGCAAAGAGGTGTGTGTGTGCTTCACACCATATCGGACAAAGAGGTAAAGAGGTGTGTGTGTGCTTCACACCATATCGGGCAACGAGGTGTGCGTATGCTCTACACCATATCGGGCAGAGAGGTGTGTGTATGCTTCACACCATATCGGGCAAAGAGGTGTGTGTATGCTCCACACCATATCGGGTAGAGAGGTGTGTGTATGCTTCACACCATATCGGGCAAAGAGGTGTGTCCACACCATATCGGGCAGAGAAGAGTGTGTATGCTTCACACCATATCGGGCAAAGAGGTGTGTGTATGCTCCACACCATATCGGGCAAAGAGGTGTGTGTGTGATTCACACCATATCGGGTTAGAGGTGCTTGCTTGTGTGCTTGAACCCGATATCACTTTGTAAGGAGATACCATCATCTTCAAGCTCTACACCTTCGTTCTACTTGTTCTAGTACATGGATAACAGCAACTATTAGAACTCATAGATATATCAAGTATTCAAGAAAATCTCGAAATTGAAAGTAGATCATCAAATATAGCAAGAAAGATCGTGAGTAATAACATGTTTGGGTTCAAGTTATATAACCTGTCTTAAGAACAACTTCAAAGCTCCACGTTCCCAAGGTAGGAGATGAACTATCACAGGTTCAAGACTCGTTCACAACTCCTCTATATGCAAAGAATCACCATAGATAAGAACTTGGTGAAGAAGAAAAGAAAGGAAAGAATTACAACTGAGATCCATACTTGAACCAAGGTTGAAGATGACCATGGCTTCACCTAAGATTAATGGCTCGAGCTCCTCCTTGCTCCTTGCTTCTTAGCACGATATCAAAGGGAAAGAGAGTGATAGGGGTCGAAAAGATTCACTAGTAGGTGAAAGGGAGGGTATATATCCTTGAGGTTCATGGGATAGAGTGTAAGAGGTATCATCTTCTTACTACTACTAGGTGACACATGGCCATGCATGGATTGACACATGTACTTGCATGCATTCCATCTTTATCTTGCCATGCAAAATAAAAACTTGAGGATAATGCAAGGGATAAGGGTCGGCCCCTTTTGGTTATCTTCTAGGACAAGCCACTTCCACTCACATTATTATTATATTCACAATTCAATACAACCTTTCCAAAGGAAAGTTGCAAGCCGATATCTATTGCTTTATTGAGGTGCTTAGCTCATTTTTTGCAAAGGCAAAGAGCTAACAAAACGATATAGGAGCCTCCTCTTTGGCTCTTTGGCCGATAGGGACTCCCATTTAACACTACAACCCGATACACTCAATACGAGCTCAAATTAGGGTTTCCATTACACAACCCTTTTTGGTCTTTTCATCACCAAGGATGTTACCACTCAAATTTCGATTCAAACAGGGTGCCTCCTTTCTCCTCTAAATGATGCATAGAGAGTAGGGACACTCTAGAGGTGGTAATTTGCATATCATCCCTACATTTGGGGTAATTTACAATTTGTTCCGAAATTGGCGCACAAGGCACTAGCATTATTCAAACAAGTTTCAATTTGAAATTTAGACTGTCCACAAGCTACCCCTTAGCATCATTCTCTCTCTTATGATGTTAAAACACATGAGATACATTCAACATGTGACATATTGCAATATAACCCCTCATCATGGGTAAATTGCATTTTGGTCCAAAATAAAATAACATTGCTCAAACATCATTCAAATAGGACCAAACTTGAAACATAAGTTTGTCACCTGATAACAAAATACTTTAGAGGATTATATTAAAGTTCTAAGCAACTTATTTAAGCCAAACAAATAGGGTTAGCCCTAAACCCAGGTCAGGGATGTTACACTAACCCTGAGAGAGAGAGCGCAAAGGAGAGAAGCCTCTGGCCTTCCAGCGTTGCCCCTAACCCTGAGAGAGAGAGCAAAGGAGAGAAGCCTCCCCTTGCAGGCGGGCACCAGTCACCACTAGGCGTTGCTTGGCTACCCGCAGGGATGCCCATCCCTTGCATCTTCTTGGAGTGTCTCCTTTGAGTCGTCTTCGTCTTCAACAACGAAAACAATTCATTTTGAAGTTGTTGCTATTAGATCTACATGGGCCGCCATGTCGCCGTCATTATTGTTTGCCTTTGGAGCCGCCACCACTCCCCTATTTTTCGTCATCATCTACACACCGTTGCCGATCTACACCGCCGTCAACTACACCTTTGCCTGTCTACACCGTTGTTGATCATTCCAATGTCACCATCCATGCCACCACCAACAATGAGATCTATCCCAAGTCTCAAAAAAAGATCTCCATTTTCGGTTGATATTGGGGATAAATCATCCCTATATTTCTATGGTGGAAATCCGGAAGGATTATCAACCCCTTTGTTGTTGTCTCGGGGTTTACTGCTACTTTTACAGAGATCTGCTTCTTTTACGACTGCGATCACAATATTTTCCCTGTGGCACGGCGTGTCACTTGCGATCTGCTCTGATTCTGCTCCAGATTATGTCAACTGACACGGCGTGTCGCATGCTTCTTGTCAACAATGACTTTTTCTACCAGACATGGCGTGTCAACTGCCTATTGTTGCATCTACAGATGTGCGACACAACGTGTCCCTTTACTGACATGTCGGGTCACCTGCTATCGCTGCTACATCTTGACATGCTACATTATCTACAATTATTCTATAACATGGTAGGTGCTTCTATACGGAGCGAGTACCTGTCTTTGTCCTTACCAACAACACTTATCTTCTGTTTCCAGCAATTTAATATTTCTTTGTTCTTTAACCCCCCACCCTTTCTAGTCCTACATACATAATGCCTACCTCCTTAATGCTTATACTCCTCCCCATATACATATTGTGTCTGTTGACTAATCGGATCCTTATTCAGATCTGGTTTTTTGCTCTAATCCATACCGTGGGGGCGTCGCCCCCCGCACCGCCCCTAGATTTTCAGGTCACACTAAGATTCACATAATTTTCTATCTGGATCTATGCAAACGGGTCATGTGCACATTGACTCGATTTGTCAGTTACCTCCACATACTTGCCTACTTAGTCCTTGCCTCTATTATTGTTTTTGGCTTTCCACCCCAACCACTTTCTTCACTCTTTTCGTGGTTGGCGTGAGGGGGAGAATAGAGGATCATGAGTAGAGGGAAGATATAGATAAATGAAGGCTTGTTTATTGAGTGAGTAAAATAGTGTACAATGCAGTCTCTTATATAACAGAAGAGAGTAGAGACTAAAACAGAGATGAGCAATATGGGACTAAACTACAGAGGTAAACAACATAAGTGAGGCACATGCTATGCACATGACACTCAACAAGACATAACAGAAGAACAGCATATCTCTATACTCCCCCTCAAGCTGGAGCATAGATGTCAAACATGCCCAACTTGTCAATTAGAGTCAGAAAGCGAGCTTTGGGAAGTATCTTTGTGAATATGTCTGCAACTTGCTTTTCGGTATTGAGATATGGCGTACAAATTTTTCCAGTGAGAACTGCTTCTCGAACAAAGTGACAGTCGACCTCGATATGTTTCGTCCTTTCATGAAATGTGGGGTTGCTCGCAAAAAAAATGGAGGCCTTATTGTCACAAAACATAGGAATAGGGCTAGAATAAGATGTCAAACTCCTGGAGGAGACTCTGAACCCATAACAGTTCGCAAGCAGTATGAGTCATGGCTTGGTATTCCGCCTCTGCACTAGATCTGGCAACAACAGTCTGCTTTTTGCTTCGCCAGGTGACAAAGTTTCCTCCCACAAAAGTACAATAGCCTGATGTCGACTTCCGGTCAGAACGACTTCCCGCATAGTCTGAATCAGAGAACCCGGATAGGTTGCAGTGGCCATGCTTTTTATACATCAAGCCTTTCCCTGGAGAGCTTTTAAGATATCTCAGAATATGACATACATTATCCCAATGACACTGTCAGGGTTTGTCAAGATAACGGTTGATGAATCCGACAGCAGCAGTAAGATCAGCTTGTGTGACAGTTAAATAAATAAGCTTGCCTACCAGTCTCCTGAACTGATGATGATCAGCATAGGGAGGAGAATTTGCATCATCCCAGTCCATGTTTGGATCAAGTGGAGTGTTAGCCGGTTTGCAGCCAAGCATGCCAGTTTCCTGCAACAGATCAAGTACATATTTTCTCTGAGAAAGACACAGTCCTGTAGATGATCTGGAGACTTCAATGCCTAAAAAATATCGAAGTTTTCCCAGATCTTTAGTGACAAAATGCTTCTCTAAGTAAGTTTTAGTTTCCTGTATGCCCACTGTGTCACTGCCAGATAATATTATGTCATCCACATAAACAATCAAAATTACAAGTCCAGCTACAGTCTTTCGAATGAAGACGGAATGGTCAGAATGAGAGCGACGAAAGCCAAAAGTGACTAAAATTTGACTAAGCTTGTCAAACCAGGCTCGTGGACTTTGCTTGAGACCATAGATATCCTTATTCAGCTTACATACTTTGGAGGCAGACTCCCCCTGAGCAACGAATCTAGGTGGTTGCTCCATGTATACCTCTTCCTATAAATCTCCATAAAGATAGAGTGACCAATCTTTATTCACAGCTACAGAAATCAGAATGCGAACAGAGTTTAGCCGTGCAACAGGAGAGAAAGTCTCAAAATAATCAACATCGTACGTCTGTATGTAGCCCTTAGCAACAAGACGGGCTTTGAGACGTTCAATGGTACCATCTGGCTGATATTTAATAGTGAAGATCCAACGACAGCCCATTGTAGGGCAAGAAGCCGGACGATCTACAAGTTCCCATGTCTGGCAATCACATAGTGCCTGCATTTCCAAGTCCATTGCCTTCTTCCATGCTGGAATAGTAAGAGCCTCTGTAGCATTTTTCGGAATACTGACAGTAGATAGTGTAGAAGTAAAGCAGGCAAAGTTGTTATGCAGATTATCAGTAGAGCAGAAATGACTGATAGGATGCTTAGTACAGGAGCGGACACCTTTCCTTAAGCTGATAGGAAGGTGCAGATCAGAGTTTACCTCAGTGTTTATATGATCAGCCGTAGACGCAGGAGTTGGTTGAAGAGGGGCCATGAAAGGAGCACTTGTCTTCGGTCGGCGTTTGTATACTTGAAGTGGACGTTCTTCAGGCTGGTCAGAAACAGACAGATTTTCAACAATGTCTGGTAGAGGTGTTTGTGCCAACAGATCAGGAGTTAGGTTAGCTCCATCCTCAGAAAAGAAGGGCATATGCTCAAAGAAGACGACATCCGCACTCACCAACCACTGCCTAAGGATCGGATCAAAGCAGCGATAGCCTTTCTGAGTTCTTGAATAACCCAAGAAAATGCACTTAGTAGACCGAGGGTCAAGTTTCGACATTCCTGGGCGCAAATTTTTAACAAAACAAGTACACCCAAAAATGTGATGTGGTACAGGAAATAGAGGTGCATCAGGAAACAAGATAGAGTATGGGATGCGATTTTGTAGAATAGATGAGGGCATGCGGTTGATAAGAAAACATGTCGTAGTGACAGCCTCAGGCCAGAAACGGTGAGGGACTTTGTAATGGAGAAGAAGGGTGCGAGCAACCTCTAAGAGATGGCAGTTTTTACGTTCAGCAACACCGTTTTGCTGAGGAGTGTAGGGACAAGTTGTTTGATGTATGGTGCCCTGATTAGAACAAAAAGAGGTGACAGACTTTTGCACAAATTCTAGGGCATTGTCAGTACGGAGAATTTTGATAGTTTTATTGAATTGGGTTTTTATTTCTAAGAAGAAAACACGGATATTATCCAAAACAGTACTACGGTCTTTAAGTAGAAAAAGCCAGGTAGCACAGGAATAATCATCAATAAAAGTCAAGAAATATTTAACACCAGACTGACTCGGGACACTACATAGACCCAAGATGTCAGAGTGAACAATGTCAAACAAATCTTTAGACCCAATATCAGTCTTAGCAGGAAAAACAGACCTAGTTTGTTTACTCAAAACGTAGGTTTCACAAGAGAATTTATGTTCAGTTAAAGCAGGAAATAAAAACTTCATTTTTGCAGCAGATGGATGACCCAGCCGAACGTGCCAATGCAGTCCAGAGACAGATGTAGATAAGAAGGCCGACGCCGCAGGTGGTCCATCTAGGTAGTAAAGTCCATCTGGTCCTTCATGGCCCGAACCAATCCTCGTCTTCGTGCAGAGATCCTTCAAAACACAACCAGAGGGATCAAATTTAATAGAGCACTGAAGTTGTTTGACAGTTTTACTCACAGATAGTAAATTAACAAGAAACTGAGGTATATATAAAACAGAGTGGAGATTCAGCTTGCGAGATAACGGAACCGTGCCAATGCCATGTATAGGTGCTTTCGAGCCATTAGCAACGGTGACAGATGGAATATGTGAAGTTTTAGATAGGGCAGAAAATAAGTCGAGGTCGCCTGCCATGTGAACCGACGCCCCAGAATCAATACACCATTTTTGGTTACCAGTAGAGGGAGACGCCAACATAGCAGAAGAGCCTCCTGTTGATGTTGAGGGTAGTTGAGTCATTCGCTCCTGGAAGAATTTCTCAAACTCAGAACAAAGCCAGTCAGTGGACGGAGGAGCAGCTGGTGGATCTGATGTGGCTTCTGTAGTAGCTTCAGTGGAGGCCTGGTTTGCCCAGGCTGCCTTGCCGTGCTTGATCCAGCACCTATCTTCCGTGTGATTATCACGACCACACTAGTTGCAGTAGCGAAGGCCAGGGGCTTGACCTCGTCCAGGAGCTGTGGAAGTGCCTCTTCCTCTAGAGGGTGGTGGACGTCCTCCACGACCACGGCCACGATCGCGACCACGTCCAGAATCAGTAGTACGAGCAACCAAGGCAAGATGCTCAATAGCTGGTGTAGAGGAAACAGAAGGTAGCTGTTGGACTCGCTTGAGAACATCGCGGAGAGTTGGTAGTGGATCACTAGACAATATTTGGTCAACCACACCGGAAAACAAAGCTGGAAGTGCAGCCAAGAACTGAACCAGTTAGAGTTCATTGCGCTGCTTCTGAGCTTCCTTGATGTCAGCAGTCAACGGGTGGTAGATCCCATACTCATTCCAGAGAGCGGAGAACTGATTGTAAAAATCTTCAATAGATGCATCTGAGGAGTACTCCTTTTTGGCAAGGTTTTTGAAAAATTCAAAAACCCTCTTTGAATTTTGTTGGTGTGAGTAGACATGAGACAGCTGGTCCCACATAGCTTTGGCATCATGAAGGCACAGGAGAGACTGACTAATGCGCGGCTCGGTGCTATTGAGTAGCCAGGACATAACGCTCGAGTCGTCTTTAGACCATTGGGCATAAGCCTGTTTGGTCTTGTCGTCAGCAGTAGCAACAGGAGTAGGAGGTGGATCAGTAGTAAGATGAGAGTATCTACCTTGAGCCTTCACATATAGAACAAAGGATGCCGACCACAGATGGTAGTTGGATCCATCAAGCTTGACCGTGGTAACACAGAGAGATCGAGGAGGCTCCACAGATGCCATACTGGGCAGAGGCAGAAAATAGCAGAAATGGGACGGAGCAGTAGCAAGCAGCACGTAAATAACCCATGACAAGCAGCAACAGTCAGTAAATAATAAACCTGCTATGGGGCAGTAGCAGCAGCAGAGCTCTGACGCATCAGATCAGAAGGACCCGTACTCGGGCAGAGATAGATGTAGAAAACCTATGCCATCATGAGGAAATCAATAATCCTTCATGAGGCGCAAGCAGAAAAGGAATCAGAGACATAGGGGACTCTCAACTTGAGAGGTCTAGGGCTGTCCGAAACAGTCGAATACCCGACAGGAGAAGAAGGATGGATTAGGGAACAAGGAAGAAGATGGATAGGGATGGAGCGGTGGAGTGGTTACGGTGGTGGGGAGGGCGGCGGCTGCAGCAGGGCAAGCCGGCGGCGGGCGGGGGGGGGTACTTCAGGGCATTGGGGCAGGGTGGGACAGAGAAACCGGGACCGGGCCTGCTCTTGATACCATATAGATAAATGAAGGCTTGTTTATCGAGTAAAATAGTAAAATAGTGTACAATGCAGTCTCTTATATAACAGAAGAGAGTAGAGACTAAAACAGAGATGAGCAATATGGGACTAAACTACAGAGGTAAACAACATAAGTGAGGCACATGCTATGCACATGACACTCAACAAGACATAACAGAAGAACAACATATCTCTATAGAAGAGATGAGATGGAGGAGAGAAGAAGATTTTAGTTTTGCTACTCTATATCTATATGGATCTTCATTCTACTTTAGTTGTTGCTATGTGGTGTTGCTTTTGCTGCTATTTGGATCATCCCGTTGCTATTATTGATTTTTCTACCTTATGGAGAGCTTGTGAGGCTTATTCATTATCATCTACCTCGATTTCTATGGAGTTATCTACTTCACATGTGCTTTGTGTTCATAGAACATCACTTCATCTGCGTTGTTGCTATTTATTTTCTATCTAGAGACGTCATTCTTGCTACTTAACACATTTAATTTGTTGCTTTTTTTTATTTTGCACTATTTGTTGTCTGTGCTCTATTTGCACGTTGACTCTTTATCTGTGCCCTACGCACGTCGATCATATTGTGACCTAGCACTCTCTAGACTGTGACGTCTGCTATTGTGATGAAAAGTTTATGATGAGAGAAGATGATGAAGATTTTTGTTGGTAACCTTACATATACATGATGGAGTTTTATCTACATTGGATCTTGGAGTCTGTTATCTTTTTGCTACTTCGCACACCGATCTTATATCCGACTACGTCGTCTACTTTTTGTTGTTGTGTGCCAGCACTCTCTGGCTTGTTTGTGCCTTGCGCATGTTGACTCTTTTCTTGTTCGTGCTTTGTATGCATGTTGACTACTGCTTCTCTGTGTTCCAACACTCTGATCTATTTCATGATGATAGCAACTGAGATGAAAACCATGATGCCTACATGTTGTGTAGTTCTGCTCAAGATGCCACTTCGCACTGATCAAGAAGCTCCTGCTACCTATTTGTGTACCCACCTTGAGATTATCTACTTGAGGGGGAGCATGTGAGTATTTGAGCAATGTATTATCACAATAGTGAGTTTCCTGTGAATAGTGAGTTTATCAGAGAGGGTAATGTAACACTTGTCTTATAGTTAATGGTTTCTCATTTGCAACAAGCCTAGGTTTTTGGGTGTACAACTCAAACATGATTGAAAATTAGAAATAAACGAATTCTGCATGCATCTTCAACACATGAACAAAAACGTCATAGCAATCACCAAGTTTTGTGAGGGATTCCTCATTTTGGAAGATAGCCAACAAGACCATGTTAAACCAACAAGGCTAATGATAATGAAGCATCAATAATAAATAGTTTGTCTTGAACACATACTGATCTAATAAAGAAAAATCAAAATGTTAAAATGACACATGGAGCCATACTCCACTACATTGGAGGGAAAAACACTTATCTCTTCGAGGAGTACCAGTCGGTGGAAGAAGTGCAAGGATGGGAACATCAAAAACTCTACATCCCTTTTCCCATAGATGGAAGGAAAGTGAGAATTTCCATCCAATTGTGATTAGAGAAGGGTTTTCCGTCTATGCTTAATACTAATCCTAGATCATGGATTCATTTAGCCCACGTCCATTTATTTTCTTCAAGAAGCTTTTTTAGATCTTAGTGCTTTTTCAATTTGCAAGATCAGAACATCAAAGGCTTGCATATCAAGATCAACCTAGGTTCACTTGCCAAGTAGATTGAGGTCAAGCTCTTTAACGAGAGCTAGAGACTCACTCAAACTATTCCATCAAGTTGAGGAAAACCATAATGGTCGTTTCCATAATTGTAGACAATACCCGACTTGTTAGGGAAGCGGGTAATAATATTGGCCTAATTAAAGAGGCCTTTTAGTTGGGACTTGGGAGAAAATTCTTATAAAGGTCCTTGCCTTACTGGGATTCTATGTGTTCTAAACTTCTTTGACTCCCTAAGTTTTCTTGTCTTCCAAGTTTCATTGTCTCTGGAGTTTACTTGTCTCTTAAGTTTAGCATTCGAGAATGGAGACAAGTCTTATACATATATCCTATAATGGGAGGCCATTGACGTCCTCAAAAGGCATACATTCTGCATGCCATACACATACAAAAATTATCCAAGAAACAATGAGTGGAGTGTACACGGGTGCTCACCGAGTTGTGGCAAAAACCCTAGAGAACACAACTTAACTAAAAGTACAAGGTAGATCATACAGTACTTAAGTTTTGAATCCATTTGGAATGGTGGAACAAGCATTGAAACTTCCCATCTTAGGTTATCTAGGCTAAACATACAGCTGAAGAGAAAATAGGAGTTGAGGTTCCATTTGAACAGTAAAAGTGAAGATAAAGGCGGAAAGGTGGTAGGACGCAAAAGAACAAGATGAAATATGAAAATAGAGCATGATGTCATAGTCCTAGAAAACATACACCTCCTTTACCAAATAATTATTCATTTTACCCTCCTCGTCTTTTGTCATGGGATGCTTAGCTTCTCCAACTTTTTTGTGATAGATCTGTCTCGCTACATGCATACTTGTCTAGGCGGCTAGGCAGTCCTTCCCACCTAGGGGAAGCGTAGGAGGCCTAGGCGTTTCTAAGTGTTCTTCGTATTTGTTTATATTTTACATATATATAAATGATTGTGTATACATTCAGTTATATTCAAATATGTACATCATTATGTACATTTGTATGGCTTATCCCTAAGCTTAATCAATCATAACTTCACCTACATCACAGCTATCACCGCCTAAGATAAACCTATTCGGCCTTAATTTGACCTAATACGATCTAAATTGGACCTAATTTAACTCAGTCTTACCTAATTTAGCCAAAGCCAAACCGATTTTGGCATAACATGACCTAATCAGACGTAACTTCCCCTAGTTTGTCCTACATCGACCTAAACGAGCCCTAATTAAGTGAAATCGGATCTAATTCCCCCAAATAAGACATTTTTCTGAAGTCATATCTATTTCCCCCAAATCAGACCTAATCTGCCCAAATTAGATCTGATTTTGCCTATATTTGATCTATTTCTTCCCCAAAATAACTAAACATGATCTAATTTGACCAAATTTCGACCTAATCTATGTTAATTTTGTCTTCAAGTGTCTTAATTTGGGCCTAAAAGGCCTTAGGCATCCACTTTAGATATCTAAAAGCCTAGGTGCCCAGTTTAAGGCGGACCACCTAGAGCCTAGGTGGCCTAGGCGAGCCTAGGCGGAGCCCAGGCGGGAGCCTGGATAACTATGGCTACATGTGGACTAGAGGTGGTAATGGTTCCTACATCAAAGCTACCTACTTCGTCGCGCAATTCCTACATTTACATGCTTGAGTCTAAAGTCAACATCATCTTTTCGTGCATCCATCATCCTTGAAGGTATGATTGATGATGCTCGACCAGGAATATCAAATAGAACCATAAATGATCATAGAGGGCAAGATTCAAGCATCTTCTATAAACAAATCCAAGAATATAAATAAAAATTTTGTAATCTATAGACATGGATATGTACATGCAAGGGCAGACTCTTGCATGGAATGAAGGAGGTACAAGAGATAAAGTGAGTAGAGGTGGACTAAGGTGGAAGCTCTCTGGTCTTTGATGCCTTTAATGCTAGCACCTGGGCACTCAGCTTTACAAGTTTGTTGACTTGTCCTGGAAGGAAACATCTAATCAGATCAGGCTTTTAGGTGAAGAGACTACAGTAAATCATAACATCTGAAGACACATGACAACATCTAATCTCCTTGCCAAATGAGAGGAAAATAATGGGCCCGGACTAGAGGAACACGAGATGATCATAGTGAGAGGAAGTTGCCAAGAGCATTATGGCTCCTTTTGAGAGGTGGCGTGGATCTATGAATTGGTGTCTTGCATTTCTGAGGTCGCAAAGGCTGCAACATAGATCGGTAGGGGTGCGCAAATATCGGTCCAAACTGTAAGACCAGACCGGTCTGGTCCATTCAGTCCAGTCCGATCCTGGACCGTTTCAAGTTGGTCTTGGCTCACCGTCGACGAATTTTGGAAGTTCAGTCTTCGGTTTAGTCCGGTTAAGGACGTAAATCGTGGCCCAAACAGATTATCGTTTTAGGTATATAATACATCTATATTTGTAGTTACACAAAGTAAAAAATATAAATATTTCACATATATGAAAAATACTAGTGCAAATATTTGATATTATTGTTATATTAGTGTTAGAAGTTACTAATATGATCTAAGTTTTACTATTAAATAAGTTTCTTTACACATAAAAAGTATGACTGTTGTCCAAATGGTCCGGTCTCATTCTGGCCCTTCTTTGAAACGGTCTGGTACAGTCCGGTCCCACTTTAAAACAGTCTGGTCCAGTCCCACTTTAAAAACATTCCAGTTTATGGTCCATCACTTGTTGCGAATTCGGTCCTTGTCCGGTCTGGTTCAGTCTGGTTCGATCCAGTTCTAGGACAATGCTCACCCCTATGATCGGTGGAGCCCGAATACAAGCTGAATCCTTCCAAGATAATTTGCACCATCCAATATAGTTTTTTTGTTGTGGTTATTGGATGCTCTAGTTTTTGTGAACAAAGAAGAAAGAGTTCCTTGTAAGTGTAACATAAGTCGAAATTTTTACAAAATAGAATGAGTAGTAAACCGATCAAGGCCTTCCTTTCCTTTTAAGCTACTTTTATGCACAATAAATGAGCCCCGATAGGTAGAATACGCCTATGGTTTTGGGATTTTGAGGGATCACACGTGGAAGTCACATGGTTTTGGGATTTTGAGGGATCACACGAGTGGGGTGCTCTCTTGGCTGCTAAATGGGTTGTTGTATCCTGGCTGCATTGAGGTCATATCCTGCTAATAAAAAAAGGAATACGACTTAAGAAGTATTTGGTATGTATTAAAGAGTATCTAGGGAGTATTAGCATCAAATATGTATTAAGTACCGGTAGGACACCTATTTTGGAGTATCGGTGCTTCATTGGGGGAGACATAAGGATGGGGATGCAATGATTATCTTCAAAGGAGATGAAATAGACATTGTCTAGATAGAAATTCAGAATAGAAGAAGGAAGATTGGCATTTAGCAAGAGGAATGGTGACTAACCTTGAACTACTTCAAGGAAGCAACTATGACAGCGTTACTGTAAGCTACTACCTAACAAAGAGGGTTGAGACATGAGCTGGTGTCAAATGCTAATCAAACAATATCATGTCCAGATTTTTTTTCTAGTTTTAACTGACTGGATACGGCTTGGATACGGCAGGATACGGATTAGGAGTATCCGATACGTATCCAGGAGTATCCATGGAGTATTGGTATCCAATATGTATCGGATACGGGTACGGCACCTGTTTTGGAGTATCCATGCTTCATAGGTCCAAACTATAAGACCAGACCGGTCTGGTCCATTCGGTCTGGTCTGATCCTGGACCGTTTCAAGTTGGTCTTGGCTCACCGTCGACGAATTTTGGAAGTTCGGTCTTCGGTTTAGTCCGGTTAAGGACGTAAATCGTGGCCCAAACAGATTATCGTTTTAGGTATATAATACATCTATATTTGTAGTTACACAAAGTAAAAAATATAAATATTTCACATATATGAAAAATACTAGTGCAAATATTTGATATTATTGTTATATTAGTGTTAGAAGTTACTAATGTGATCTAAGTTTTACTATTAAATAAGTTTCTTTACACAAAAAGTCTGACTGTTGTCCAAATGGTCCGTTCTCAGTCCGGTCCTTCTTTGAAACGGTCTGGTACAGTCTGGTCCCACTTTAAAACAGTCTGGTCCAGTCCCACTTTAAAAACATTCCAGTTTATGGTCCATCATTTGTTGCTAATTCGGTCCTTGTCCGGTCCAGTTCAGTCTGGTTCGATCCAGTTCTAGGACAATGCTCACCCCTATGATCGGTGGAGCCCGAATACAAGCTGAATCCCTTTAAGATAATTTGCACCATCCAATATAGTTTTTTTGCTGTGGTTATTGGATGTTCTAGTTTTTGTGAACAAAGAAGAAAGAGTTCCTTGTAAGTGTAACATAAGTCGAAATTTTTACAAAATAGAATGAGAAGTAAACCGATCAAGGCCTTCCTTTCTTTTTAAGCTACTTTTATGCACAATAAATGAGCCCCGATAGGTAGAATACGCCTATAATTTTGTGGCACATCAGTTGCCACAGTATCCATTAAGACGGCCGCTACATACTTAGAGTCTATGCAATTGCTATTCAAGGAAGGGTAAGGTGACATACAGTCAAAGAACGCCAAGCAGTTAAGACGTTGTAGACGACGAGGAAGGCAACTTCATCACGAGAGGAGAAAAGACCAGAGGGCGCTTCAGTGAGAGATTTAGAATTACCCGCCTACACACAGTTTATAGAAACAAGAATTATTCGGAAGAAGAGCACATATACACGAGTTTTTTAAGATAAATTATACATGTTGGACGAGAGAAGATAAGAAACAACCTGTACAATTTGTGTCAGAGTTCAGGCTTGACTGGGAGATTATCATAGTATTCTTCTTCTGGTGCCTCTAACTTACTCCATTTTAGGAAGTCTGTGGCAATAGAATTACACTGGCAG